>JAXIVD010002138.1:37500-66716 GCA_036785275.1 Cancer borealis
CTCCCAATAAACATGAGGACATGTGGGAATGTAAGGTTTTTTGGCTGGATGTAAAAGTAAAGTTTTACCCAAATCTAACCTAACCAGGGAAAGCCTATAGGCGCTACAGATTAGACATATATAAAAATAAGAGGTATTTCTTTACAACTACTGCTCCACCTATTTATTATATACATGAAGTCTTACATACTATACATAGTGTACTCAACACATCTGTGAAGGTTTTAGGGGGTGCTTACCATTATTTACCTCGCAAAATGTCTTTGAAGTTATGTTATGTTGGTTAAGTTAGGTTGAGTTATGGTTAGGTTAAGGTTGTTAGGTTAGTTTGCAGTTATGTTATGGTTATGTTAAGTTAGGTTTGGTGCGGTTCAGTTAGGTTCGGTTACATAAGATTTTTACATTTTAATACCCAAACCCCCAAAAAAACTAATTTGCGAACCCTAACTTCCGGGTGATAAAATGTAAAAAATCTTATATAATCGAACCTAACTGAACCTAACCATAACATAACCGTAACCTAACAACTTCAACATAACCATAACTTGACATAATCTAACCAGCCTAACATAACCTATCATAATTTCAAAGAAGTTTTGCGAGGTAAAAAATGGTGAGCACCGCCAGAAACCTTCACAGATATGTTGAGTACACTATGTATAGTATATTTATAATAAAGAGGTGGAGCAGTATTTGTAAAGAAATAATAGGTGTAACATTGTCAAGGTTAACCTTGAGGTTCATCAGACTTGAATCTACTTTTCAAGAATCTAATGGTGTTTTCAATAACACATTTAGTTATATAAAGATTTTTTATTGTACAATAAGCAGGTTGGTGATAATTAGGACTGCCGCTGTCACCCTAAATGCATCAGGAAATGAAAGTTATAACTCTCAACACTTCCTCGGAGAAGTGACTAGTGTGACGGCTGGGCAGCGACTGGCCTCTCATTGTTATTGTTTTGATCCAGCGAATCCAAAACAGATTCTGCTGTTCTATTTGCACCCAATTAATCCAAAACAGATTCGGATTCGGAGCAGAATCCGGAGTAGATTATTGAGAACAAATAGAAGAGGCCTTAAATATAATTCTTCCCTCAACTCCAGCCTCACCACATACTCGTGTTGCTACTGGCTGGCTGGCCAAGGCTGTGTGTTGCTATTGGCTGACTGAACACACACAGCCTTGGCCAGCCAGCCAATAACAACACTTAAGGATTAGAGTTGAGGTAAGAATTAAATATGTTTCAAAATGTTCAGTTTGTGGTTAGGTTGGAGTTTAAAAACTACCTCAATATTTTGGCCATCGTGGTTTATCAACTAGTCATAAAATGCAAATTGAAAATGAACCTTGGACGAAAAGTAAGATTATGACAACAGTCTTCTGCATGTTGGAGGCGGGGGAGGCTCGGGAACATTCCCGGAAGGTGAAGCTTTGCCCCGAGAGACTCGTTGGAAGGACCCGTTGCCCTGAGGCACGCCTCGCCACGGACAGCTTTGAGCTCGTTTTCAGTGTGTTTTTTTCTACTTCAATACGCTCAGCATCGCAGTATTTGAAGGTGTAAATAATGTTACTGGAAGTCGGAAACAAAGACTAAGAGGCTGGGTGGAAGGACCCTTTGCCCTGATGCACGCCTTGCCACGGACAACAGGAAGCAGCTTTGAGCTCGTTTTCAGTGTGGTTTTTTCTACTTCAATACGCTCAGCATCGCAGTACTTGAAGGTGTAAATAATGTTACTGAAATTCGGAAACAAAAATTAAGAAGCTAGGTGGAAAGACCTGTTGCCCTGATGCACGCCTCGCCACGGACAACTGGAAGCAGCTTTGAGCTCGTTTTCAGTGTGTTTTTTTCTACTTCAATACGCTCAGCATCGCGATATTTGAAGGTGTAAATAATGTTATTGGAAGTCGGAAACAAGAACTAAGAGGCTGGGTGGAAGGACCTGTTGTACTGAGACACGCCTCGCCACGGACAACTGGAAGCAGCTTTGAGTTTGTTTTCAGTGTGGTTTTTTCTACTTCAATACGCTCAGCATCGCAGTATTTGAAGGTGTAAATAATGAAAGTAATATTATACTGCCGCGGCCCAAGGGTAGCCACCCACTTGGGCAAGAGACTGTGTAACCTTGACGAGGTGCGGCAGCTTGTTCTTACTGGTGCTTTTACTTGGGATTGGTGGCTACAATCCTGTTACCTTAAGGGAGTGAGCGCCAGTGGTACTAATTAGCAGTCTCGTGGAAGCCAGTTGGCCTAGCAAGCCGCTGGTGGATTAACTATCGCTACGAACACCATAGCCAAGCCTCGGATTCGGACGGATAATTTGATGACGACTGGACACTCTTGGACTGATAACTTGATGACGACCCGGCATTCACGGACTGATAACTTGGTGACGACCCGGCATTCCCATGAATATGTTACACGGACCAGCCAAAAAATTAATATCATTAAAAAGAAACACCTGCAAAGGGGGAAGGCCCTGGGTGAAGGGTACTTCGGCGTAGTTTACAGGGGGCGGCTGGCTCTCTCCCGGGACAACATTGTGAAGGTGGCAATTAAGGAGCCTGTGGACGATCCTGAGCTCATAGTGCAAACCTCTGAGGAGGCGGAGCTACTGCAGGAGCTGGATGGCGAGGCTGGCGTACCCCGGTTTTACGGGGTGACGACTGACTCTCCTCCCTCCTTGGTGATGGAGTTGTGCCCGGGAGAGCGGCTGGAAGACTGTCTAAAGCACGGAGGGGTGCGCACCTGTCTGCTGGCCCTCGTGCAGGTATGCGGCATAGTGCGGCGCCTGCATGCCAGGGGCGTCACCCACGGAGACATCCACAGCAAGAACGTGCTGGTGGACGTGTCCGACGAGGGCGACGTGCGTGCCTTCTTGCTGGACTTCGGTCTGGCTAAGAGGGACACTGACCGTAACCAGCAGGAGTCCGATGTCATTGACATTGTGGCTACTGCGCTGGAGATCATCCCCGACTCGGAGCACCTCTCTCGCTTCAGGTGGAGGCTCAATAAGAGCTCTAAATTAAACAAGGTCACCAACCTGCTGCACCAGGCCTTGGAAGATGGTGACCTAAATAGTTGTTGAAATCAAACAAAGGACCTGTGCAGAAAACCCGAACTCAATAAAATTGGTAGGTAGATAGATAGGTAGGTAGGTAGATATATAGATAGGTAAGTAGGTAGCTGGTAGATATACAGATAGGTAGGTAGGTAGGTAGGTAGGTAGATACATTGATAAGTAGGTAGGTAGATAGGTAAGTAGATAGGTAGATACGTACGTAGGTAAGTAGGTAGATAAGTAGATAGATAGATAGGAATCTACTCACTACCTCTTTTCCCTCCTCCCCATACTTTCTCCCTTCCCTAATTTTTCCTCCTTCCTCTCCCTCACACCATTCCTACCCCTTCCCCTTCCCTTTTACCCTTCCATTCCTCTTCCTTACTATTCCTTTCATCTGTATCCCTTCCCCCATTCCTTAATACCCTTCGATCCAAAACACTTTCCTCTCCCCCCCCTCTTCTCCCTTTCCATTCATGCCCTTAACCACCCCACTCTCCCTTCCATTCCTACCCTTTCCTCCCTCACCATCCCATCTTAAATCCTTAATCCTACTCCCCTCCTCCATCCAGCCCGTTCCCCTTTTCTCTCCCTCACCCCACTCTCCTATCCACCCTGCGCTGCCTCCTCCTCTCTCCCTCACCCCACTCCTCCATCCATCCAGTCCTGCCCCCTCCTCTCTCCCTCACCCCACTCCCCCATCCATCCAACCCTGCCCCTTCTTTTCACCCTAACCCCACACCCCCATCCATCCAGAACTGCCCCCACCTCTCTCCCTCACCCCACTCTCCCATCAATTAATCCCTGCCCCCTCCTCTCTCCCTCACTCCACTCCCCCATCCACCCTGCCCTGTGTCCTCATCTCTCCCTCACCCCACTCTCCTGCCCTCTCTTCTTTCCCTCACTCCAGTCCCCTATCCTTTCAGCCTAGCCCCCTCTTTTCTCCCTCAACCCACTCCCGCATCCATCCAGCCATGTCCCTTCCTTTCACCCTCATCCCGCTCCCCTATCCATTTAGCCCTGTCCCCTCCTCTCTCCCTCAACCCACACCCCCATCCACCCTGCCCTGCCCCTTCTTCTCTCCTTCACCTCACTCCATCATCCATCCAGTCCTGCCCCTTTTTTTCCTTCACCTTACTCCTCCATCCATCCAGTCCTGCCCATTCCTCTCTCCCTCACCCGACTCCCCCATCCATCCATCTCTGACCCCTCCCCTCTCCCTCAACCCACTCCCCTATCCATCCAGCTCTGCTCCCTCCTTTATCCCTCACGCCACTCCCCCATCCATCAAGCCTTGCCCCCTCCTCTCTCCCTCACCCCACTCATCGATCCACCCTGCCCTTCCCCCTCCTCTCTCCCTCACCCCACTCCCCCATCCACCCTGCCCTGCCCCCTCCTCTCTCCCTCAACCCACTCCCCCATCCATCCAGCCCTACCTCCTCCTCTCTCCCTCACCCGACTCCCTCATCCATCCAGCCCTGCCTCCTTCTCTCTCCCCCATCTATTCAACCCTGCCCCCTCCTCTCTCCCTCACCCCCTTCCCCCATCCACTCTGCCTTACCCCCTCCTCTCTTCCTTGTCCGACTCATCCATCCATCCAGCCCTGCCCCCTCCTCTCTCCCTTAACCCCTTACCCCTTACCCCTTACCCACTCTGCCCTGCCCCCTCCTCTCTTCCTCACCCAACTCCCCCATCCATCCAGCCCTGCCCCCTCCTCTCTCCCTCACCCCACTTCCTCATAAATCCAGCCCTGCCCTCTCCTCGCTCCCTTACCCCACTCCCCCATCCATCTAGCCCTGCCACCTCCTCTCTCCCTCACTCCAGTCCCCCAACCATTCAGCCTTGCCCCCTCTTTTCTCCCTCAACCTACTCCGCATCTATCCAGTCATGTCCCTTCCTTTCACCCTCATCCCACTCCCCCATCCATCCAGCCCTTCCCCCAGCTCTCTCTCTGACCCCACTCCCCCATCCATCCAGCCCTCTCCCCTTCTCTCTCCCTCACCCCAATCCCCTATACATCCAGTCCTGCCCCCTCCTCTCTCCCTCATCCCACTCCCCCATCCATCCAGCCCTGCCTCCTCCTCTTTCCCTCACCCCACTCCCCCATCAATCCAGACCTACCCCCATCTCTCTCCCTCATCCCACACCGCCATCCATCCAGCCCTGTCCCCTCCTCTCTCCCTCACCCCACTCCCCTATCCATCCAGCTCTGCCCACTCCTCTCTCCCTCACCCCACTCCCCTGTCCATCCAGCCCTGCCTCCTCCTCTCCCTCACCCCACTCCCCCATCTATCCAGGCCTGCCCCCACCTCTCTCCCTCGCCCCACTCCCCCATCCATCCAGCCCTGCCCCCTTACCTATCTCCCTCACCCCACTCCCCTATCCATCCAGCCCTGTCCCCTCCTCTCTCCCTCACCCCACTCCCCTATCCATCCAGCCCTGGCCCCTCCTCTCTCCCTCACCCCACTCCCCCATCCGTCCAGCCCAGTCCCCTCCTCTCTCCCTCACACCACTCCCCCTTCCATCCAGCACTGCCCCCTCCTTTCTCCCTCAGCCCACACCCTCATCCATCCAGCGCTTCCCCCTCCTCTCTCCCTCACCCCACTCCCCTATCCATCCAGCCCCGCCCCTTCCTCTCACCCTCACCCCACTCCCCAATCCATCCTGCCCTGCCCCCTCCCTTCTCCCTCACCCCACTCCCATATCAATCCAGCCCTGCCTCCTCCTCTCTCCCTCACCCCACTCCCCCATCTATCCGGCTCAGCACCTTCCTCTCAACCTCACACTACTCCCCCATCCATCCTGGCCTCACCCCCCTCCCCCATCAATCCAGCCCTGACACTTCCTCTCTCCCTCACTCCACCATCCTTCCAGCCCTGCCCCCTCCTCTCTCCCTCACCCGACTCTCCCATCCATCCAGCCCTTCCCCCTTCTCTCTCCCTCACCCCACTCCCCCATCAATCCAGCCCTGACCCCTCCCCTCTCCCTCAATCTCCTCCCCTATCCATCCAGCCCTGCCCTCTCCTTTATCCCTCACCCCACACCCCCATCCATCTAGCCCTGATTCTTCCTCTCTCCCTCACCTCACTCCACCCTCCATCCAACCCTGCCACCTCCTCTCTCCCTCACCCCACTCCCCCATACATCAAACCCTGCCCCCTCATTTCTCCCTTACCGCACTCCCCTATTCATCTAGCCCTACCCCTTCCTCTCTCTCTCACCCCACTCCCCCATCAATCCACCCATGCCCCCTCCTCTCTCCCTCACCCCACTCTCCTATCCATCCAGCCCTGACCCCTCACCTCTCCTCAACCCACTCCGCTATCCATCCAGCCCTGACCCCTCCCCTCTCCTCAACCCACTCCCCTATCCATCCAGCCCTGACCCATCCCCTCTCCCTCAACCCACTCCCCTATCCATCCAGCCCTGCCTCCTCCTTTATCCCTCAACTCACTCCCCCAGACATCCAGCCCTGACCCCTCCTCTCTCCCTAATCCCACTCCTCAATCCATCCAGCCCTGCCATCCCCTCTCTCCCTTATACCCACTCCCCCATCCATCCAGCCCTACTCTCTCCTCTCTCCCTCACCCCACTTCCCCATCCATCCAGCCCTGCCCCCTCCTCACTCTCTCACCCTACTCCCCAATCCATCCCGCCCTGCCCTCTCCTCTCTTTCTCACCCAACTCCCCCAACCATCCAGCTCTGTCCCCTCTTCTCTCTTTCTACCCCCTTTCCCCATTCACCCTGCCTTGACCCTCCTCTCTTCCTCACGCCACTCCCCCATCTATCCAGCCCTGCCTCCTCCTCGCTCTCTCACCCCACTCCCCCATCCATCCAGCCCTGACCCCTCGTCTTTCCCTCATTCATGTCCCCCATCCATTCAGTCATGCCCCCTTTTTTCTCCCTCAACCCCCTACCGCATCCATCCAGCCATGTCCCTCCATCTCACCCTCATCCCACTCCCCTATCCATTCAGCCCTGCCCCCTATTCTCCCTCAACCCATTCCTCCATACACCCTGCCCTGCCCCCTCCTCTCTCCTTCACTTCATTCCACCATCCATCCAGCCCTGCCCCCTCTTTTCTCCCTCACCTTACTCCCCCATCAATCCAGCCCTGCCCATTCCTCTCTCCCTCACCCCACTCCCCCGTCCATCCAGCCCTGACACCTCCCCTCTCCCTGAACCCACTCCCCTATATATCCAGCTCTGCTCCCTCCTTTATCCCTCACGCCACTCCCCCATCCATCAAGCCCTGCCCCCTCCTCTCTCCCTCACCCCACTCCCCCATCCACCTTGCCATGCCCCCACCTATCTCCCTCAACCCACTCCCCTATCTATCCAGCCCTACCCTCCTCCTCTCTCCCTCACCCGACTCCCCCATCCATCCAGCCCTGCCTCCTCCTCTCTCCCTCATCCCATTCCCCCATCCATTCAGCCCTGCCCCCTTCTCTCTCCCTCACCCCCTTCCCCCATCCACTCTGCCCTGCCCCCTCCTCTCTTACTTGTCCCACTCTCCCATCCATCCAGCACTGCCCCCTCCTCTCTCCCTTACACCCTTCCCCCATCCACTCTGCCCTGCCCCCTCCTCTCTTCCTCACCCCACTCCCCCATCCATCCAGCCCTGCCCCCTCCTCTCTCCCTCACCCCACTTCCACATAAATCCAGCCCTGCCCCCTCCTCGCTCCCTTACCCCACTCTCCCATCCATCCAGCCCTGCCCCCTCCTCTCTCCCTCACTCCAGTCCCCCGACCACTCAGCCTTGCCCCCTCTTTTCTCCCTCAACCCATTCCCGCATCCATCCAGCCATGTCCCTTCCTTTCACCCTCGTCCCACTCCCCCATCCATCCAGCCCTGCCCCCTCATCTCTCCCTCACCCCACCCCCCCATCCATCCAGCCCTGTCCCCTCCTCTCTCCCTCACCCCAATCCCCTATCCATCCAGCCCTGCACCTCCTCTTTCCCTCACCCCACTCCCCCATCCATCGAGCCCTGCCTCCTCCTCTCTCCCTCACCCTACTCCCCCATCCATCCAGCGCTGCCCCCACCTCTCTCCCTCATCCCACTCCCCCATCCATCCAGCCCTGTCCTCTCCTCTCTCCCTCACCAAACTCCCCTATCCATCCAGCCCTGCCCCTTCCTCTCTCCCTTACCCCACTCCCCCATCCATCCAGCCCTGCCTCCTCTTCTCTCTCTCAACACACTCTCCCATCCATCCAGCCTTGCCCCAACCTCTCTCCCTCTCCCCACTTCCTCATCCATCCAGCCCTGCCCCCACCTCTCTCCCTCACCCCACTCCCCTATCCATCCAGCCCTGTCCCCTCCCCTCCCCCTCACCCCACTCCCCTATCCATCCAGCACCGTTCCCTCCTCTCTCCCTCACCCCACTCCCCCTTCCATCAGGCCCTGCCCCCTCCTTTCTCCCTCAGCCCACTCCCTCATCCATCCAGCGCTGCCCCCTCCTCTCTCACTCATCCCACTCCCCTATCCATCCAGCCACGCCCCCTCCTCTCACCCTCACCCCACTCCCCAATCCACCCTGCCCTGCCCCCTCCTTTCTACCTCACTCCACACCACAATCCATCCAGCCCTGCCTCCTCCTCTCTCCCTCACCCCACTCCCCCATCCTTCCAGCCCTGACTCACCCTACTCCCCCATCCATCCTGGCCTCATCCCCCTCCCCCATCAATCCAGCCCTGACACTTCCTCTCTCCCTCGACCCACTCCACCATCCTTCCAGCCCTGCCTCCTCCTATCTCCCTCACCCAACTCTCCCATCCATCCAGCCCTGCCCCCTTCTCTCTCTCTCTCTCGCACCCCACTCCCCCATACATCAAACCATGCCCCCTCATTTCTCCATTACCCCACTCCCCTATCCATCCAGCATAACCCCCTCCTCTCTCTCTCACCCCACTTCCCCATCCATCAACCCCTGCCCCTTCCTCTCTCCCTCACCGCACCCCCCCATTTATCCAGCCCTGACACTTCCTCTCTCCCTCACCCCACTCCACCCTCCATCCAGCCCTGCCCACTCCTCTCTCCCTCAACCCCTTCCCCCATCCACTCTAACCTGCCCCCTCCTCTCTTCCTCACCCACTCCCCCATCCATCCAGCCCTGCCCCCTCCTCTCTCCCTCACTAGCCCAGACCCCTCCTTGCTCCCTGACCATTCCCCCTTCTATCCAGCCCTGTCCCTTCCTCTCTCCCTCACTCCAGTCCCACAACCATTCAGCCTTGCCCCCTCTTTTCTCCCTCAACCCAGCCATGTCCCTTCCTTTCACCCTCATCCCACTCCCCCATCCATCCAGCCCTGTCCCCTCCTCTCTCCCTCAACCCACTCCCCTATCCATCCAGCCCTGCCTCCTCCTTTATCCCTCAACTCACACCCCCATACATCCAGCCCTGACCCCTCCTCTCTCCCTAATCCCACTCCTCAATCCATCCAGCCCTGCCATCCCCTCTCTCCCTTATACCCACTCCCCCATCCATCCAGCCCTACCCTCTCCTCTCTCCCTCACCCCACTTCCCCATCCATCCAGCCCTGCCCCCTCCTCTCTCCATCACCCTACTCCCCAATCCATCCAGCACTGCCCTCTCCTCTCTTCCTCACCCAACTCTCCCAACAATCCAGCTCTGTCCCCTTTTCTCTCTCTCTACCCTTTCCCCATCCACCCTGCCCTGACCCTCCTCTCTTCCTCACGCCACTCCCCCATCTATCCAGCCCTGCCTCCTCCTCACTCCCTTACCCCACTCCCGCATCCATCCAGCCCTGACCCCTCGTCTTTCCGCCATTCATGTCCCCCATCCATTCAGTCTTGCCCCCTCTTTTCTCCCTCTACCCTCTACCGCATCCATCCAGCCTGACCCCTCCTCTCTCCCTAATCCCACTCCTCAATCCATCCAGCCCTGCCCCCCCTCTCTCCCTCATACCCACTCCCCCATCCATCCAGCCCTACCCCCTCCTCTCTCCCTCACCCCACTTCCCCATCCATCCAGCCCTGCCCCCTCCTCTCTCTCTCACCCTACTCCCCAATCCATCCCGCCCTGCCCTCTCCTCTCTTCCTCACCCAACTCCCCCAACCATCCAGCTCTGTCCCCTCTTCTCTCTTTCTACCCCCTTTCCCCATTCACCCTGCCTTGAGCCTCCTCTCTTCCTCACGCCACTCCCCCATCTATCCAGCCCTGCCTCCTCCTCGCTCTCTCACCCCACTCCCCCATCCATCCAGCCCTGACCCCTCGTCTTTCCCTCATTCATATCCAGCTCTGCTCCCTCCTTTATCCCTCACGCACCACTCCCCCATCCATCAAGCAATGCCCCCTCCTCTCTCCCTCACCCCACTCCCCCATCCACCTTGCCATGCCCCCACCTATCTCCCTCAACCCACTCTCCTATCTATCCAGCCCTACCCTCCTCCTCTCTCCCTCACCCGACTCCTCCATCCATCCAGCCCTGCCTCCTCCTCTCTTCCTCATCCCATTCCCCCATCCATTCAGCCCTGCCCCCTTCTCTCTCCCTCACCCCCTTCCCCCATCCACTCTGCCTTGCCCCCTCCTCTCTTCCTTGTCCCACTCTCCCATCCATCCAGCCCTGCCCCCTCCTCTCTCCCTTACCCCCTTCCCCCATCCACTCTGCCCTGCCCCCTCCTCTCTTCCTCACCCCACTCCCCCATCCATCCAGCCCTGCCCCCTCCTCTCTCCCTCACCCCACTTCCACATAAATCCAGCCCTGCCCAATCCTCGCTCCCTTATCCCACTCTCCCATCCATCCAGCCCTGCCCCCTCCTCTCTCCCTCACTCCAGTCCCCCGACCACTCAGCCTTGCCCCCTCTTTTCTCCCTCAACCCATTCCCGCATCCATCCAGCCATGTCCCTTCCTTTCACCGTCATCCCACTCCCCCATCCATGCAGCCCTGCCCCCTCATCTCTCCCTCACCCCACCCCCCCATCCATCCAGCCCTGTCCCCTCCTCTCTCCCTCACCACAATCCCCTATCCATCCAGCCCTGCCCCCTCCTCTCTACCTCACCCCACTCCCCCATCCATCGAGCCCTGCCTCCTCCTCTCTCCCTCACCCCACTCCCCCATCCATCCAGCCCTGCCCCCACCTCTCTCCCTCATCCCACTCCCCCATCCATCCAGCCCTGTCCTCTCCTCTCTCCCTCACCAAACTCCCCTATCGATCCAGCCCTGCCCCCTCCTCTCTCCCTTACCCCACTCCCCCATCCATCCAGCCCTGCCTCCTCCTCTCTCTCTCAACACACTCTCCCATCCATCCAGCCTTGCCCCAACCTCTCTCCCTCTCCCCACTCCCCCATCCATCCAGCCCTGCCCCCAAGTCTCTCCCTGACCCCACTCCCCTATCCATCCAGCCCTGTCCCCTCCCCTCTCCCTCACCCCACTCCCCTATCCATCCAGCACCGTCCCCTCCTCTCTCCCTCACCCCACTCCCGCTTCTATCAGGCCCTGCCCCCTCCTTTCTCCCTCAGCCCACTCCCTCATCCATCCAGCGCTGCCCCCTCCTCTCTCACTCATCCCACTCCCCTATCCATCCAGCCCCGCCCCCTCCTCTCACCCTCACCCCACTCCCCAATCCACCCTGCCCTGCCCTCTCCTTTCTACCTCACTCCACTCCACAATCCATCCAGCCCTGCCACCTCCTCTCTCCCTCACCCCACTCCCCCTTCCTTCCAGCCCTGACTCCTCTTCTCTCCCTCATCCCACTCCCCCATCTATCCGGTCCTGCCCCTTCCTCTCAATCTCACCCTACTCCCCCATCCATCCTGGCCTCACCCCCCTCCCCCATCAATCCAGCCCTGACACTTCCTCTCTCCCTCGACCCACTCCACCATCCTTCCAGCCCTGCCCCCTCCTGTCTCCCTCACCCAACTCTCCCATCCATCCAGCCCTGCCCTCTTCTCTCTCCCGCACCCCACTCCCCCATACATCAAACCATGCCCCCTCATTTCTCCCTTACCCCACTCCCCTATGCCTCCAGCACAACCCCCTCCTCTCTCTCTCACCCCACTCCCCCATCCATCAACCCCTGCCCCTTCCTCTCTCCCTCAACCCACACCCCCATTTATCCAGCCCTGACACTTCCTCTCTCCCTCACCCCACTCCACCCTCCATCCAGCCCTGCCCACTCCTCTCTCCCTCAACCCCTTCCCCCATCCTTCCCTCCTACATCCAGCCCGACCCCCTCCTCACTCCCTCACCCAACTCACCCATCCATCCTGCCCTGCCTCCTCCTCTCTTCCTCACCCCACTCCCCCATCCATACAGCCCTGCCCCCTTTTCTCTTCTTCACCCCACTCCCCCACCCATCCAGCCCTGCCCGCTTCCCTCTCCCTCATCCCCTTCCCCATCCAACCTGCCCTGCCCCCTTCTCTCTCCCTCACCCCACTCCCCCATCCATCCAGCCTTGCCTCCTCCTCTCTCCCTCACCCTACTGCCCCATCCATCCGGTCCTGCCACTGCCTATCAACCTCACCCTACTCCCCTATCCATCTTGCTCTCAGTCCCCTCTCCCATCCATCCAGCCCTACCACTTCCTCTTTCCCTCACCCCACTCCACTATCCTTCCAGCCCTGCCCCCTCCTCTCTCCCTCACCCAACTCCTCCATTCATCCAGCCCTGCCCCCTCCTCTCTCCCTCATCCCACTCGCCTATCCAACCAGCCCTACCGCCTCCTCTCTCTCCTCATCCCCACTCCTCCATCCATCCAGTCCTGCCCCCTCCTCTCTCCCTCACCCAACTCTTCCATCCATCCAGCCCTGCCCCACCTCTATCCCTCACCACACTCCCCTATCCATCAAGCCCTACTCCCTCCTCTCTCCCTCATCCCACTTCCCCCTACATTCAACCCTGCCCCCTCCTCGCTCCCTCACCCCACTCCCCGATCCATCCAGCCCTGCCCCCTCCTTTCTCCCTTACCCCACTCCCCCATCCATTCAGCCCTGCCCCCTCTTTTCTCCCTCGTCCCACTCCCGCATCCGTCCAGCCATGTCCCTTCCTTTCACCCTCACCCCACTCCCCCATCCATCGAGCCCTGCCCCCTCCTCTCTCCCTCAAACCACTCCCCCATCCACCCTGCCCTGCCCCCTCCTCTCTCCCTCACCTCAATCCCCCATCCATCCAGCCCTGCCCCCTCTTTTCTACCTCATCCTATTCCCCCATCCATCCAGCCCTGCCCCTCTCTCCCTCTCTCTCCCTCACCGCACTCCCCCATCCATCCAGCCCTGACCCTCGTCTCACCCTCACCCCACTCCCCCATCCATCCAGCTCTGCCCCCTCCTCTCTCCCTCATTCCACTCCCCCATCTATCCAGCCCTGCCCCATCCTCTCTCCCTCAATCCACTCCCCTGTCCACCCTGCCCTGCCCCCTCCTCTCTCCATCACCTCACTCCCCCATCCTACCAGCCCTGCCACCTCTTTTCTCCCTCTCCCTATTCCCCCATCTATCCAGCCCTGCACCTTCTTCTCTCCCTCACCGCAATCCCCCAGCAATCCAGCCGTGACCCTCGTCTCACCCTCACCCCACTCCCCCATCCATCCAGCCCTGCCCCCTCTTCTCTCCATCAAACCTCTCCCCTATCCATCCAGCCCTGCCCCCTCTTTTCTCCCTCAATCCGCTCCCGCATCCATCCAGCCCTGCCCCTTCCTCTCACCCTCACCCCACTCTCCCATCCATCCAGCCTTGCCCCCTCTTGTCTCCCTCATCCCACTGTCCCATCAATCCAGCCCTGTCCCCTCCTCTATCCCTCACCCGACTCCCCCCATCCATCAAGTCCTGCCCCTTCCTCTCTCCCTCACCCTACTCCTCCATCCATCCAGCTCTGCCCCCTCCTCTCTCCCTCAACCCACTCCCCCATCCATCCAGCGCTGCCCCCTCTTTTCTCCCTCACCCCCCTCCCGCATCCATCCAGCCCTGCCCTTTCCTCTCACCTTTACCCCAATCCCGCATCCATCCAGCCCTGCCCCTTCCTCTCTCCCTCACCCCACTCCCCCATCCATCCAACCCTGTCCCCTCCCCTCTCTCTCTCTCTCTCTCTCTCTCTCTCTCTCTCGACCAACTCCCCCATCCATCCAGCCCTGCCCCCTCCTCTCTGCCTCACCCGACACCCCCATCCATCAATCCCTGCTCCCTCCTCTCTCCCTCACCCGACTCCTCCCTACATCCAGCCATGCCCCCTCCTTTCTTTCTCTCACCCCACTCTCCCATCCATTCAGCCCTGCCCCCTCCTCTCTCCTTCACCCCGTTCCCCCATCCATCCAGCCCTGCCCTGTCATCTCTCCCTCACCCCACTCCCCAATCCATCCAGCCCTGCCCCTTCCTCTCACCCTCACCACACTCCCCCATCCATTCAGCCCTGATCCCTCCCCTCTCCCTCTACCAACTCTCCCATCCATCTAGCCCTGCCCCCTCCTCTCTCCCTCAGCCCACTCCCTCATCCATCCAGCCCTGCCCCATCCAATGTCCCTCACTCCACTCCCCCATCCACCCTGCCCTGCCCCCTCCTCTCTCCCTCATCCTACTCCCCCATCCATCCAGTCCTGCCGCCTCCTCTCTTCCTCACCCCACTCCCCCATCTATCCAACCCTGCCCCCTCCTCTCTCCCTCACCTCACTCCCCCATCCATCCAGCTCTGCCCCCTCTTTTCTCCTTCATCCATCCATCCATCCAGCCCTGCCACTCCATCTCTCCCTCACCCCACTCCCCCATCCATCCAGCCCTCCCCCCTCCTCTCTCCCTTACTCCAATCCCCCATCCATCCAGCCCTGACCCCTCCTCTCTCCCTCACCCCACTACCCCATCCATCCACCCCTGACCCCTTCTCTCTCCCTCACCCCACTCCTCCATCCATCCAGCCCTGCCCCCTCCTCTCTCCCTCACCCAACTCCTCTATCCATCCAGCCCTACCCCCTCCTCTCTCCCTCATTCCACTTCCCTCTTCAGCCAGCCCTGCCCCCTCCTCGCTTTCTCACCCCACTACACGATCCATCCAGCCCTGCCCACTCCTCTCTTCCTCACCCCACTCCCCTATCCATTTAGCCTTGCCCCCTCTTTTCTCCCTCACCCCACTCCCGCATCCATCCAGCCATGTCCCTTCCTTTCCACCTCAACCCACTCCCGAATCCATCCAGCCCTGTCCCCTCCTCTCTCCCTGAACCAACTCCCCCGTCCACCCTGCCCTGCCCCCTCCTCTCTCCCTCATCTCACTCCCCCATCTATCCAGCCCTTCCCCCTCTTTTCTACATCATCCAATCCCCCTTCCATCCAGCCCTGCCCCTTCCTCTCTCCGTCATCGCACTCCCCCATCCATCCAGCCCTGAACCTCGTCTCAACCTCACCCCACTCCTCCACTGCCCCCTCTTTTGTCCCTCACCCCAATCTCGCCTCCATCCAGCCCTGCCCTTCCTTTCACCCTCACCCCACTCCCCCATCCATCCAGCCCTGCCCCCTCCTCTCTCCCTCAACCCACTCCCCCATCCATCCAGCCCTGCCCCCTCCTACTCTCACATCAATCCAGCCCTGCCCCCTCCTCTCTCCTTTACCCCACTCCCCCATCCATCCTGCCCTGCCAACGTCTTACTCCCTCACCCCACTCCGCCATTCATACAGCCCTGCCCCCTCCTCTCTCCATCACCCCACTTCCCCATCCATCCAGCCCTGCCCCCTCCTCTCTCCCTCATCCCACTGCCTCATCCATCCAGCCCTGTCCCCTACTCTCTCCCTCACCCCAATCCCCTATCTATCGAGCTCTGCCCCTTCCTCTCTCCCTCACCCCATTCCCAATCCATCAAGCACTGGCCCCTCCTTTCTCCCTCACCCCACTCCCTCATCCATCCAGCTATACCCCCTCCTCTCTCCCTCAACCCACTCCCTCATCCATCCAGGCCTGGCCCCTCTTTTCTCCCTCAACCCACTCCCGCATCCATACAGCCCTGCTCTTTCCTCTCACCTTCACCCCACTCCCGCGTCCATCTAGCCCTGCCCCCTCCTCTCTCACTCAATTCACTCCCTCATCCACCCTGCCCTGCCACCTCCTCTCTCTCTCACCGCACTCCATCATCCATCAAGCTCTGTCCCCTCTTTTCTCCTTCATCCTACTCCCCCATCCATCTAGCCCTGCCCCTTTCTATCACCCTCACCCTACTCCCCCATCCATCTAGCCCTCACACCACTCCTCCATCCATCCAGCCCTGCCACTTCATCTCTCCCTCACCCCACTCACCCATCCATCCAGCCCTGCCCCCTCCTCTCTCCCTCACTCCATTTTCCCATCAATCAATCAATAAAATAGGTATGTAGGTAGGTAGATAGGTAGGTACGTAGATATATAGATAGGTAGGTAAATAGGTAGATATATAGATAGGTAGGTAGGTAGTAGATATATTGATAAGTAGGTAGGTAGGTAGGTCGGTAGATAGGTAGATACGTAGGTAGGTAAGTAGGTAGATAAGTAGATAGATAGATAGGAATCTCCTCACTACCTCTTTTTCCCTCCTCCCCACACTTTCCCCCTTGCCTAATTTTTCCTCCTTCCTCTTCCTCACGCAATTCCTATCCCTCCCCCTTCCCATATACCCTTCCATTCCTCCACCTTACAATTCCTTTCATCTGTATCCCTTCCCCCATTCCTTAATACCCTTCGATCCAAAACACTTTCCTCTTCCCCCCCTCTTCTCCCTTTCCATTCATGCCCTTAACATACCCACTCTCCCTTCCATTCCTACCCTTTCCTCCCTCACCATCCCATCTTACATTCTTAATCCTACTCCCCTCCTACATCCAGCCTGGCCCTCTCCTCACTCCCTCACCCCACTCACCCATCCATACATCCTGCCCCCTCCTCTCTCCTTCTCCCCACTCCCCCATCCATCCATCCCTGCCCCCTTCTCTCTCCCTCACCCTCTTTCACATCCAATCTGCCCTGCCCCTTTCTCTCTCCCTCACCCTAGCCCCCTATCCATCCAGCCTTGCCATCTCCTCTCTACCTCATCCCACTCCCTCTTCAATCCAGCCCTGCCTCCTCCTCTCTCTCTCACCCCACTCCCCCATCCATTCGGCCCTGCCACTTCCTCTCAACCTCACCCTACTCCCCTATCCATCTTGCCCACAGTCCCCTCCCCTATCCATCCAGCCCTGCCTCTTCCACTCTCCCTCACCCCACTCCACCATCCTTCCAGCCCTGCCCCCTCCTCTCTCCCTCAACCGAGTCCCCTATCCATATAGCCCTGCCCCCTTCTCTCTCCCTCTCCCCACTCCTCCATCCATCCAACTCTGCACCCTCCTCTCTCCCTCACCCCACTCCTCTATCCATCTAGCCCTGCCCTTTCCTCTCAACCTCACCCCAATCCCCCATCCTTCCATCCCTACCCCCTCCTCTCTCCCTCACCCCACTCCTCCATCCATCCAGCCCTGCCCCGCCTCTCTCCCTCACCAAACTCCCCTATCCATCCAGCCCTACCTCCTCCTCTCTCCCTCATCCCACTTCCCCCTCCATCCAGCCCTGCCCCCTCCTCTCTCCCTCATCCCACTCCCCCATCCATTCAGCCCTGCCCCCTCTTTTCTCCCTCACCACATTCCCGCATCCATCCAGCCATGTCCCTTCCTTTCACCCTCACTCCTCTACCCCAACCATCCAGCCCTGCCCCCTACTCTCTCCCTCAACCCACTACCCCATCCACCCTGCCCTGCCCTCTCCTCTCTCCCTCACCTCAATCCGCCATCCATCCAGCCCTGCTCCCTCTTTTCTCCCTCTTCCTACTCCCTCATCCATCCAGCCCTGCCCCTTCCTCTCTCCCTCACCGCACTCCACCATCCATCCAGCCCTGACCCTCGTCTCAACCTCATCCCACTCCCCCATCCATCCAGCCCTGCCCCCTCCTCTCTCCCTCTTCCCACTCCTCCATCCATCCAGCTCTGCCCTCTCCTCTCTTCCTCAATCCTCTCCCCCGTCCACCCTGCCCTGCCCCCTCCTCTCTGCCTCACTTCACTACCCCATCCTACCAGCCCTGCCCCATCTTTTCTCCGTCTCCCTATTCCCCCATCTATCCAGCCCTGCACCTTCCTCTCTCCCACACCGCACTTCCCCAGCCATCCAACCCTGACCCTAGTCTCATCCTCAACCCACTCTCCCATCCATCCCGCCCTGCCCTCTCCTCTCTCCCTCACCCAACTCCCCTATCCATCCAGTACTGCCCCCGCCTTACACCCTCACCCCACTCTGCCATACATCCAGCCCTGCCCCCTCCACTCTCCATCACCCCACTCCCCCATATATCCAGCCCTGTCCCCTCCTCTCCCCCTCACCCCACTCCCCCACCCATCCAGCCCAGCCCTCGCCTTACTCCCTCACCCCACTCCGTTATACATCCAGACCTGCTCCCTCCTCTCACCATCACCCCACTCCCCCATCCATCCAGCCCTGACCCCTCCTCTCCCCCTCACCCCACTTCCCCATCCATCCAGCCCTGCCCCCGCCTTACTCCCTCACCCCACTCCGCCATACATCCAGCCCTGCCCCCTCCTCTCTCCATCACCCATTCCCCCATCCATCCAGTCCTGCCCCCTCTTTTCTCCCTCAACCCGGTCCCGCATCCATCCTGCCCCTTCCTCTCACCCTCAACCCACTCTCCCATCCATCCAGCCCTGCCCCCTCCTCTCTCCCTCATACCACTGCCCCATCTATCCAGCCCTGTCCCCTCCTATCTCCCTCACCCCATTCCCCCATCCATTGAGCCCTGCCTCTTCCTCTCACCCTCACCCCACTCTCCCATCCATCCAGCTCTGTCCCCTCCTCTCTCTCTCATCCCACTCCCCTATCCATCCAGCCCTGCCCCCTCTTTTTCTTTTCCCCCTCACCCAACTCCCGCATCCTTCCAGCCCTGTACTTTCCTCTTACATTTACCCGACTCCCGCATCCATCCAGACCTACCCCTTTCTCTCTCCCTTATCCCACTCCCCCTTCCATCCAACCCTGTTCCCTCCTCTCTCTCTCACCCGACTCCCCCATCCTTCCAGCCCTGCCCCTTCCTCTCTCCCTCACCCCACATCCCCATCCATCAAGCTCTGCACTCTCCTTTCTCCCTCATCCCACTCCTCCCTCCTTCCAGCCATGTCCCCTCCTCTCTCTCTCTCACCCCACTCCCCCATCTATCCAGCCCTGCCCCTTCCTCTCTTCCTCACCCCACTCCCCCATCCATCCATCCCTGCCGCCTCCTCTCTCCCTCACCCCGCTCCCCGATCCATCCAGCCCTGACCCATCATCTCTCCCTCACCCAACTCCCCCATCCATCCAGCCCTGCCCCTTCCTCTCACCCTCACCCCACTCCCCCATCCATCCAAACCTGACCCCTTCCCTCTCCCACTACCAACTCCCCCATGCATCTTGTCCTACCCCCTCCTCTCTCCCTCAGCCCACTCCCTCATCCATCCAGCCCTGCCCCCTCCAATCTCCCCCACCCCACTCCCCCGTCCACCCTGCCCTGTCTCCTCCTCTCACCCTCAGCCCACTCCACCATCCATCCAGTCCTGCCGCCTCCTCTCTTATTCACCCCACTCCCCAATCCATCCAACTCTGCCCCCTCATCTCTCCCTCACCTCACTCCCCCATCCATCCAGCTCTGCCCCCTCTTTTCTCTTTCATCCTACTCCCAAATCCATCCAGCCCAGCCCTTTTCTGTCACCCTCACCCTATTCCACCATCCTTCCAGCCCTCTATCCACTCCCCCATCCATTAAGCCGTGCCACTCCATCCCTCTCTTACCCCACTCCCCCGTCCATCCAGCCCTGTCCCCTTCTCTCTCCCTCACCCCACTCCTAAATCCATCAATCCCTGTCCCCTCCTCTCTCCCTCACCCCACTCCCCTATCCATCCAGCCCTACCCCCTCCTCTCTCCCTCATCACACTTCCCCCTTCAGCCAGCCCTGCCCCCTCCTCGCTCCCTCACCCCACTCGCCGATCCATCCAGCCCTGGACCCTCCTCTCTCCTTCACCCCACTACCCCATCGATCCAGCCCTTTCCCCTTCTCTCTCCCCCACCCAACTCCTCCATCCATCCAGCCCTGCCCCTTCCTCGCTCCCGCACCCCACTCCCCCATCCATCAAGCCCTGCCCCATCCTCTCTCCCTCACCCCACTCCCCCATCCATTCAGCCCTGCCCCCTCCTCTCTCCTTCACCCCACTCCCCCATCCATCCAACCCTGCCCCCTACTCTCTCCCTCACCCAATTCCCCATCTTACCTGCCCTACTTCCTCCTCTCTCCCTCACGCCACCCTCCCATCCATCCAGACCTGCCACCTCCTCTCTCCCTCATCCCACTCTCCCTTCCACCCTGCCCTGCCTCCTCCTCTCTCCCTCACCCCACTCCCCCATCCATCCGGCCCTGCCACTTCCTCTCAACCTCACCCTACTCACCTATCCATCTTGCCCTCAGTCCCCTCTTCCATCCTTCCAGCCCTGCCCCCTCCTCTCTCCCTCAACCGAATCCCCCATCCATCTAGCTCTGCCCCCTTCTCTCTCCCTCTCCCCACTCCTACATCAATCCAGCTCTGCCTCCTCCTCTCTCCCTCACCCCACTTCCCTATCCATCTAGTCCTGCCCTTTCCTCTCACCCTCACCCCACTACCCCATCCATCCAGTCCTGCCTCCTCCTCTCTCCCTCTACCCAATCCTCCATCCATCCAGCCCTGCCTCCTCCTCTCTCCCTCATCCCACTCGCCTATCCATCCTGCCCTATCCCCTCCTCTCTCCCTCACCCCACTCCTCCATCCATCCAGTCCTGCCCCACCTCTCTCCCTCACCACAATCTACTATCCATCCAGCCCTACCCCTTTCTCTCTCCCTCATCCCGCTTCCCACTCAATCCAGCCCTGCCCCCTCCTCTCTCCCTCACCCCACTCTCCTATCCATTCAGCCCTGCCCCCTCTTTTCTTCCTCACCCAACTCCCGTATCCATCCAGCCATGTCCCTTCCTTTCACCCTCACCCCACTACCCCATCCATCCAGCACTGCCCCCTCCTCTCTCCCTCAACCCACTCCCCCATCCACCCTGCCCTGCCCCCTCTTCTCTCCCTCACCTCAATCCCACATCCATCCAGCCCTGCTCCCTCTTTTCTCACTCATCCTACTCCCCCATCCATCCAGCCTTGCCCCTTCCTCTCTCCCTCACCGCACTCCCCCATCCATCCATCCCTGACACTTCCTCTCTCCCTCACCGCACTCCCCCATCCATCCAGCCCTGCCCCCTCCTCTCTCCCTTATCCCACTCCCCCATCCATCCAGCTCTGCCCCCTCCTCTCTCCCTCAATCCACTCTCCCGTCCACCCTGCCCTGCCCCCTCCTCTCTCCCTCACCTCACTCCCCCATCCTACCAGCCCTGCCCCCTCTTTTCTCCCTCTCCCTATTCCTCCATCTATCCAGCCCATCACCTTCCTCTCTCCCACACCGCACATTCCCAGCCTTCCAGCCCTGACCCTCGTCTCACCCTCACCTCACTCCCCCATCCATCCAGCCCAGTCCCCTCCTCTCTCCCTCTCCCTACTCCCCCCTCAATCCAGCCCTGCCCCCTCCTCTCTCCCTCACCCCACTCCCACATCCATCCAGCCTTGCCCCCGCCTTACTCCCTCACCCCACTGCGCCATACATCCATCCCTGCCCCCCTCCTCTCTCCATAACCCCATTTTTCCATCCATCCAGCCCTGTCCCCTCTTTTCTCCCTCAACCAGCTCCCGCATCCATCCAGCCCTGCCCCTTCCTCTCACCCTCACCCCACTCTTCCATCCATCCAGCCCTGCCACCTCCTCTCTCCCTCACCCCACTCCCCCATCCTTCAAGCCCTGCCCCCTCCTCTCTCCCTCACCCCACTCACCCATCCAACCAGCTCTGCCCCTTCCTCTCTCCCTCAACCCACTCCCCCATCCATCCAGCCCTTCTCCTTCTTTTCTCCCTCACCCCACTCCCGCATCCATCCAGCCCTGCCCTTTCCTCTCACCTTTACCCCACTCCCGCATCCATCCAACCCTGCCCCTTCCTCTCACCCTCACCCCACTCTTCCATCCATCCAACCCTGTCTCCTCCTCTCTCTCTCTCACCCAACTCCCCCATCCATCCAGCCCTGCCCCTTCCTCTCTCCCTCACACCACACCCTCATCCATCATGCCCTGCCCCCTCCTCTCTCGCTCATCCCACTCCTCCCTCCATCCAGCCATGTCCCCTCCTTTCTCTCTCTCACCCCACTCCCCCATCCATCCAGCCCTGCCCCCTCCTCTCTTCCTCGTCCCACTCTCCCATCCATCCATCCCTGCCGCCTCCTCTCTCCCTCACCCCGCTGCCCCATCCATTGATCCCTGCCCCGTCATCTCTCCCTCACCCCACTCCCCCATCCATCCAGCCCTGCCCCTTCCTCTCACCCTCACCCCACTCCCCCATCCAACCAGCCCTGACCCCTCCCCTTTCCCGCTACCAACTCCCCCATCCATTGAGCCCTGACCAGTCATCTCTCACTCACCCCACTCGCTCATCCACCCTGCCCTGCCCCCTCCTCTCACCCTCTCCCCACTCCCCCATCCATCGAATCCTTCCGCCTCCTCTCTTCCTCAACCCACTCCCCCATCCATCTAACCCTGCCCCCTCCTTTCTCCCTCACCTCACTCCCCCATCCATCCAACTCTGCCCCCTCTTTTCTCCTTCATCCTACTCCCCAATCCATCCAGCCTAGCCTCTTTCTATCACCCTCATACTACTCCACCATCCATCCAGCCCTCACCCCACTCCCGCATCCATCCAGCACTGCCATTCAATCCCTTCCTCACCCCACTCCCCCATCCATCCAGCCCTGCCCACTCCTCTCTCCCTCACTCCATTCCCCCATCCATCCAGCCATGTTCCCTTCTCTCTCATTCACCCCACTCCTCCATCCATCCAGCCCTGCCCCCTCCTCTCTACCTCACCCCACTACCCCATCCATCCAGCCCTGTTCCCTTCTCTCTCCCTCACCCCACTCCTCCATCCATCCAGCCCTGCCCCCTCCTCTCTCCCTCACCCCACTCCCCTATCCATCCAGACCTACCCCCTCCTCTCTCCCTCATCCCACTTCCCCCTTCAGCCAGCCCTGCCCCCTCCTCGCTTCCTCATACCACTCCCCGATCCATCCAGCCCTGCCCCCTCCTCTCTCCCTCACCCCACTAACCCATCCATCAAGCCCTGTCCCCTTCTCTCCTTCACACCACTCCCCCATCCATCAAGCCCTGCCCTCTCCTTTCACCCTAACCCCACTCCCCAATCCATCTAGCCCTACCCCTTCCTCTCTCCTTCTACCCACTCATCCCGTCCACCCTGCCCTGCCCTTTCCTCTCTCCCCCACCCCACTCCCCCATCCATTCAGCCCTGCGCCCTCTTTTTTCCCTCACCCCACTCCCGCATCCATCCAGCCATGTCCCTTCCTTTCATCCTCACCCCACTCCCCCATCCATCCAGCCCTTCCCCCTCCTCTCTCCATCAAGCCACTCCCCCATCCACCCTGCCCTGTCCCCTCCTCTCTCCCTCACCTAACTCCCCCATCCATCCAGCCCTGTCCCCTCTTTTCTCCCTCACCCTACTCCCCCATCCATCCAGCCCTGCCCCTTCCTCTCTCCCTCATCACACTCCCCCATCCTTCCAGACCTAACCCTCGTCTCACCCTCACCCCACTCCCCCATCCATCCCGCATTGCCCCCTCCACTCTCCCTCTCCCCACTCCCCCATCCATCCAGCCCTGCCACCTCCTCTTTCACTATTTCCACTCCCCCGTCCACCCTGCCCTGCCCCCTCCTCTCTCCCTCACCTCACTCCACCATCCTACCAGCCCTGCCCCATCTTTTCTCCCTCACCCTATTCCCTCATCTATCCAGCCCTACACCTTCCTCTCTCCCTCACCGCACTCCCCCAACCATCCAGCTCTGTCTCCTCGTCTCACCCTCACCCCACTCCCCCATCCATCCAGCCCTGCCCCCGCCTTACTCCCTCACCCCACTCTGCCATCTCTCCAGCCCTGTCCCCTCCTCTCTCCCTCACCCCACTCCCCCATCCATCCAGCCCTGTCCCTTCCTCTGTCCTTCATCCCATTCCCTCATCCATCAAGCCCTGGCCCCTCCTCTCTCCCTCACCCCCTCCCCCATCCATCCAGCTCGGCCTTCTCCTCTGTCCCTCAACCCACTCCCCCATCCATCCAGCCCTGCCCCCTCTTTTCTCCCTCACCCCACTCACGCATCCATCCAGCCCTGCCCCTTCCTCTCACCTTCACCCCACTCCCGCGTCCATCCAGCCCTGCCCCTTCCTCTCTCCCTCACCCCACTCCCCCATCCATCCAGACCTGCCCCCTCTTTTCTCCCTCACCCCACTCACGCATCCATTCAGCCCTGCCCTTTCCTCTCACCTTCACCCCACTCCCGCGTCCATCCAGCCCTGCCCCTTCCTCTCTCCCTCACCCCACTCACCCATCGATCAAGCCCTGTCCCCTTCTCTATCCTTCACACCACTCCTCCATCCATCCAGCCCTGCCCCCTCCTCGCTCCCTCACCCCATTCCCCCATCCATCAAGCCCTGCCCCCTCCTTTCACCCTAACCCCACTCCCCAATCCATCTAGGCCTGCCCCTTCCTCTCTCCCTCAACCCACTCATCCCGTCCACCCTGCCTTGCCCCCTCCTCTCTCCTTCACCTCACTCCCCCATCCATCCAACCCTAACTCCTCTTTTCTCCCTCACCCTACTCCCCCATCTCTCCAGTCCTGCCCCTTCCTCTCTCCCTCACTGCACTCCCCCATCCATCTAGCCCTGACCCTCGTCTCAACCTCTATCCACTCCCTCATCCATCTAGCCCTGCCCCGTCCTCTCTCCCTCACCCCACTCCTCCATCCATCCATCCATCCAGCCCTGCCCCCTCTTCTCTCCCTCATCTCACTCGCCTATCCATCCAGCCCTACCCCCTCCTCTCTCCCTCACCCGAATCCTTCATCCATCCAGCCCTGCCCCACCTCTCTCCCTCACCACACTGCCCTATCCATCCAGTCCTACCCCCTCCTCTCTCCCTCACCCCACTTTCCCCTCCATCCAGCCCTGCCCCTTCCTCGTTCCCTCACGCCACTTCCCGATCCATCCAGCCCTGCCCCCTCCTCTCTCCCTCACCCCACTCGCCCATCCATTCAGCCCTGCGCCCTCTTTTCTCCCTCACCCCACTCCTGCATCAATCCAGCCATGTCCCTTCCTTTCATCCTCACCCCACTCCCCCATCCATCCAGCCCTGTCCCCTCCTCTCACCATCAAGCCACTCCCCCATCCACCCTGTTCTATCCCCTCCTCTGTCTCTCACCTAACTCCCCCATCCATCCAGCCCTGTCCCCTCTTTTCTCCCTCACCCCACTCCCCCATCCATCCAGCCATGGCCCCTCCTCTTTCACTCAATCCACTCCCCCGTCCACCCTGCCCTGCCCCCTCCTCTCTCCCTCACCTCACTCCCCCATCCTACCAGCCCTGTCCCATCTTTTCTCCCTCACCCTATTCCCTTATCTATCCAGGCCTGCACCTTCCTCTCTCCCTCACCGAATTCCCCCAAACATCCAGCCCTGCCTCCTCGTCTCACCCTCACCCCACTCCCCCATCCATCCAGCCCTGCCCCCGCCTTACTCCCTCACCCCACTCCGCCATCCATCCAGCCCTGCCCCCTCCTCTCTCCATCACCCCACTCCCCCATCCATCCAGCCTTGCCCCCTCATCTCTCCCTCACCCCGCTCCCGCATCCATCCAGCCCTGCCCCTTCATCTCACCCTCACCCCACTCTCCCATCCATCCAGCCTTGACCCTTCCTCTCTCCCTTATCCAACTGCCCCCTCCATCCAGCCCTGTCCCCTCCTCTCTCCCTCACCCCACTCCCCCATCCATCCAGCTCTGCCCCCTGCTCTCTCCCTCAACCCACTCCCCCATCCATCCAGCCCTGTCCCCTCTTTTCTCCCTCACCTCACTCACGCATCCATCCAGCCCTGCCCTTTCCTCTCACCTTCACACCACTCCCACGTCCATCCAGCCCTGTCCCTTCCTCTCTCCCTCACCCCACTCCCCCATCCATCCAGACCTGCCCCCTCTTTTCTCCCTCACCCCACTCCTGCATCCATCCAGCCCTGCCCTTTCCTCTCACCTTCATCCCACTCCCGCGTCCATCCAGCCCTGCCCCTTCCTCTCTCCCTCACCCCACTCCCCCATCCGTTTCATTTACGCTTGGGGAGGATTAGGAAGCATTGCAGTGATGTGAAGAGAGACACACATCACCTGCACATCCTCCCATGAACGTCAGGTAGCGAGTATTTGATAACATTTACGTGGTGATTATTGACTGTGTAGCTTAGTGAACGTCTGCATTGCGTGTGTGTGTGTGTGTGTGTGTGTGTGTGTGTGTGTGTGTGTGTGTGTGTGTGTGTGTGTGTGTGTGTGTGTGTGTGTGTGTGTGTGTGTGTGTGTGTGTGTGTGTGTGTGTGTGTGTGTGTGTGTGTGTGTGTGTGTGTGTGTGTGTGTGTGTGTGTGTGTGTGTGTGTTTTTGTGTGTGTGTGTGTGTGTGTGTGTGTGTGTGTGTGTGTGTGTGTGTGTGTGTGTGTGTGTGTGTGTGTGTGTGTGTGTGTGTGTGTGTGTGTGTGTGTGTATGTGTGTGTGTGTGTGTGTGTGTGTGTGTGTGTGTGTGTGTGTGTGTGTGTGTCACGGGCATGCAAGGGTGTACAGGTGCAAATGGTGATGTTAATGGTTAATAAGGAGAGAGAGAGAGAGAGAGAGAGAGAGAGAGAGAGAGAGAGAGAGAGAGAGAGAGAGAGAGAGAGAGAGAGAGAGAGAGAGAGAGAGAGAGAGAGAGAGAGAGAGAGAGAGAGAGAGAGAGAGAGAGAGAGAGAGAGAGAGAGAGAGAGAGAGAGAGAGAGAGAGAGAGAGAGAGATAGAGATATATATATATATATATATATATATATATATATATATATATATATATATATATATATATATATATATATATATATATATATATATTAGCTGCAATCTCAAGTGACTATCAGTATGTATCAAACACTTATGACTCACAGACACACACGCACACACACAGACACACACACACACACACACACACACACACACACACACACACAGACACACACACAAACATACACACACACACACACACACACACACACACACACACACACATACCCTAATAGAAGAGCACCCTTGAGCACCTGAGAGACAGATGAGACACGGCTTTACCACAGTGCTCACCTCCGTCTCCTATTGACAACACCCCTTCACTTCCACAACCATAACAGTCACACCTGAGCTGCCACACGTTACACCTTTCCTCGGCTTCTCCAGGTACTCTCCTATCAATCCTAGCGTGAGTATAAACACCTGAATAACATAATCTCCGTCTGGTCTGATGGTTCTGTCCTTTTAGCGACGAGTACCAGGAAATGATTGAAATGCAGATCCTGATGAATAAGTTGACCAACTCAATATATATCCAATTGACTTCCGCGTCCGTTAACTGCAGCTTTTTAATCATTCATTCATTTTTATTTTTATTTTAGGTAATAAAGATAAATTATGAATGCAGAATGTTTGGGATGGCGAAAGAAATTGGGGAGAAACACTGTCGGTAATTATTATTATTATTTTTTTTTTTTTAAGCGTATGCGAGGCTGCAGTTAGGAAAGAAGCGAAGCAGATGTGATGCCATTCGTAAGGAAAATATTGCATGGCGCTTGGTGTGTCGCGTTCGTGTGTTCGTGTGTTCGTGTGTTCGTTGATAGTTTTGCGAGGCAGCTTCACCGTGTCGTGTGTTGCAAAACTTTGGTCATGAAGTTTAAAAAAAGAAAAGAAATGAAAAAAAAAGATCTACAATACAACGTCAGCGAGTTTCAGTCAACAACTCCGACAAATTACCTAATTAAGATGTAATGGACTTGATGTGTATACTGTTTTTTACTATTATTACACACACACACACACACACACACACACACACACACACACACACACACACACACACACACACACACACACACACACACACACACACACACACACACCCCTACAGGCCATTCACCCCTCCCTTGCAAATCTTCAAAGGTGATCCACATCATAAATGAGTTCCTTCGCACTGAAAATAAGTTAAGTATTCTACATTATACCTACGTTGCCGCAAGACCTTAGTTCCTCGCAGTCTCTCGGGTGTTTGCAGAAGTTGTAGGGTCCATCTGGGAATGGAGAAATAAGCAGAGTTAGAGAGTACTTGGTACTTGGTACTTAGTTTTGTTTGGAGGTCCATGCCTCACAGCCATGGTGGGCCACCGCTGCACCACTGTGGTGCCCGACCACAGCAGTTCCTCCCAGTAAACAACTTAAGCATCATAAGCAGGACGGGAACTCGATCTGCCGACCAAGCGAATGTAAGGCCAGCGCGCTACCACTGTACTAGCCAGGAGGCTAACGTCAGAAACGTCAGAATGAAAAGCGTTAGGGGAAGGGAAATAGGATAAAGGAGAGGTTGAATAAGAAGCAAGAGTGGTTAGAGATAGGGTATATAATTAAAGGAAATGGATAGAATAGAAAAAAAGTCAGGTGATTAGTAGGGGAAGAAAGAGAGAAAGGGATTGAAGACTTAAAATATTAATACTATTATGATTATTGTTACTATTATTATTATTATTATTATTATTATTATTATTATTATTATTATTATTATTATTAACAATACTTGCCTCAGATCAGCTCGCGCTGTGATTGGCTCTAATTCCGTCCACGTACGAAGCCTTCCACACTTTGTGACTCTGAATAAAAATACGCATTACGCAAGGCACCAGTTGTGCTGCATATCACGCTGCAACACTTGCTCATTATACAACACAATTTACTTCCCGGGGATTTTCATTAACTTAACAAACCAAACAATTATGAGATTAACCCCACATCGAGGGTCGGATGCAGCTTGCCAGCCGCTGCATGAGGGAGGGGCGTGGTAGGGGTGGGGTAAAGAAAATACACCTTAACCACGCCCATCTCCTTCTTTATGATTGGCTTAGCTGGGCTGGCAGCTGCGAGGGAGGGGCTTGTTGAACACTTTTCTTGGCCGCCATTGGCTGCTCCAG
>JAXIVD010002139.1:10000-20000 GCA_036785275.1 Cancer borealis
TTTCATAACTTTTTCAGCTACCTCAGGAAACTTGAGTGGAGCAACTTCTGAATCAAGAGCAGTAGTTTCATCAAAGGAGGGAAGGCAATTGAACCTATTATCCTCAAGTCTTGGTACATGGTCCCTTGAACTTGGACCTGGATAACTTTCTGGGGAATTGAAATTTTCTATCTTCTTGACGATGCAAAACTGTGGCACCAGTTCTGATCTCTGTAATGTACTGCTATTTTCCATACGTTCTAACTGTATGTGCGTCTTAGAGGTCACTCTTTCATTATTACTGTTGAAAATCTTGGATGTTGATTCTGAACATGTAGCTTGCTTTACATTTCGACCATGACTTAACTTAAGTGTGCGATAGCCACAATAGTTTAATGATTGGGGCAAGTTTTCGATCTTACTCTTTGCAGGACTGTCCTCTTCTCTATTGATCTCAATGTGATTCATGTTTGGTGAAATATCTGTTGAATCTGGACTCATAAAAAAACTTCCCAAATCATGTGATGCATTTTTCCCTTTCATATTAGTAGACGTGGTAAAAGTGTTGTCTTGTGTCTTAAGGTTACAAGGAGACTTTATAGAGGGTTGGTGGTGATCGTACTTCATAACCTCAGGCTGCTGTTGGTGTACCTTTAGTGAGATTGATTGTTCTTCCTGCTGGACTGATTTAGTTTCTGAATTGACTTTCTTAATACAATGAACAATAATTTTCTTTGATTTGGATAGAGTCTTGGGGCTTGGTTGTAGTGGTAATACATTCTGTCCATGCATGGCTGGCACATAATCAACCATCGCATCCTGGTTGTTCTCTTCATCACGAACGTCTTCAAACCCCGGTGATGTACGGTCTTGCAACTCTCCTCTTTGGTTGTAGCTGCTGCTGGAGCTGCTGCAACTACTATCAATGGTGCCAATGCTGCTACTAATGCAGTCATTATTATAGTTGTTGCTGATTATGTTGGAGTTACTTTCTCTCAGCAGGATGGAGGAATCAGATTGACAAGGCTCGCTCTGTTCTTCCATTAGGGAGGTTGAAGCTAGTGTCAGAGGCTTCAACTTGATGCCAAATTTGCCACAGTGTTGAATTATTAAGGATTTCATGTGCAGAGCTGAAGGATAAGCTTGAGTGTAAACACTCATTAGGCGACTCAGCACCACCTCCAATGGCCTCAAAACTTCTCTAGGCAACATACACACTAAGTTGCACAAAGGCTGCAGCACCAGTGGACCCTTGGCAATGCATTCTTCAAACAGTCTCTTCAGAGTTTTTATTTCTGATGTCATAAAGTTCATCTGAAAAATAACATACAAGCATTATCTCTCATGCCAAGCAGTACATAAAGATATTGTATTTTGAACACGTTTAAGGTACACTAACTTACTTGCATCATAACAAGGTCTATGGTTTGTGACAGGTTACCAATGTCCATCATGTGAGAGATTAAAAGCGTCCAGCTGCTTGATGACAACGGAACACACAACTCACAAACCAGCTGACCTAACTCCTGAAGTTCCCCTACAACAGCTTCAACACTTTTCTGGTGGAAAAGAAAATAGTTATATTTTCTATATAAAAAGGAAACTCTCTATATCTATATATCCAGCTGATATTTCCCTAAAGAGGAGACAGGCATACACACACCAATGCATACCAACTCTCTCTAAATACAGTTCAATGATTCTCTCTTCTTCATTTTCATTATTCCCAGGCACCGAGCCTACCAACCACGTCTTATGTCATCAATAACATGAACATAATAATAATAATAATAATAATAATAATATTAATAATAATAATCTATCTATCTATATACTTGGCTTATATCCTCATTAAAAGAGGGTAGCAAAGACAAGGCATGTATGTGCCCTGTCCTGTCTTTTCTGAGAGAATACAAAAGAGGAACTTCCTAGACCTCATTCTGTCCTATTTGTGGCCTTACGATCTGCAGAGAATATGATGGTAGTATTTTTATAGTCCCAACCACAGGGCTATAACAATAATAATAATAATAATAATAATAATAATAATAATAATAATAATAATAATAATAATAATAAAATAAATAGTAACAATAATAATAATAAAAAAATAAAATAAAATAAATAGTAACAATAGTAATACTACACTTGGTGTTATCACGGGATTATCCTTTGGTGGAGAGGCATTGAACATCTAACAAAACATAACTATTATTTATCAATCTAGGTATACTATATGAAAAAGTAAATCCTTGTTATCCAAATCTTTGAAATTATCCAATATAACCTCACTGTAGTCTGTACCATTCAAATACTATTCTACCACACGTGCTGGCGTACGAGGCCTTACACTTATCCTTGTAAACCCACCTTGTTAGCAGGGATAAGAGCTGAGAAGATGGGACAGCTGTTGGCTCTCAGACGCCGCACTTCATCCAACACTCTGAAGCTGTCCTGAAGCCGTCCTGTTGATGGACAGTCATCATTATAATAACCTTCCACCCACATCATACACCTTCAATACTCCACACATTGCTATTTAAACAATTCTTTTATATGCTTTTTAAAAATCTATGAATGCTGCATTAACTTTCCTTTTCTTTTTTTTCCTTATAATTTTTTTCAATTTTCATCCTGAGGTAAGATACAATCCACACATCTCCTACATTTCCATATTTTGCTTTAATCTGTACACTTTTTCATTCCACTTTTCCTTTTCCTTACTCTACATTGATCACTTTTTATCCTAATTTTGATCATAATTGCATTACTATAGCTACACATAATTACATAAAAAAAACTATAATGTGAGGGAGGTCTAAAACAAACCTTTCTATCATAACCGGAATCTTTTTTCTTTTTTTTACCAAGAAAATAAATAAATATACAATAATTTTCCATAATTGTCGCAGATATATCAAGCCTTGGGAACATTTCTTGAGCCAAACATTACCTGTATCAATGCAGAAGCAGATGACTTGACAGGTGATCCGTGTGAAGAATGTGCTGGGAGATGTCAAGGTCCGACTCAGATGCTTGTACACCTTCCACATCTTATAAACAAACAAACAATTACTACTTTGTAACTAGTATGTCAAATATTTGAAACAAGAATATATCTGTATACACTCTTCCTTGTTCCACATCCATCCCTCTTATATGTAATGTTATCTTCATGCTGCCCATCCATCTAATTCAGTCTCCATCAAATGCTATCACTTTTCACATCACCAATTTTCATCTCTTTTGATCCATTCTCTCCTGTGCCTAAACCTTTTCCTAAGCTCTCCCTGCTCCACACCAGGGGCGTATATTCAGGGTGTGCTAGGTGTGCGCCGCAAACCCTCAGTCAGAGAGAGAAATGCATGATAGTTATAAATAAATTCAGCAGTAAGTGGGAAACGATATTTTTCTTATTGTTTTTAGCCCTGCTGTTTTTAGCGTGCTTGTCTTGCATTCGCTTGGTCGGCAGATCGAGTCCCCGCCCGGGATTGTGATGCTTAAACTGTTTACTGGGGAGGAACTGCTGTGGTAGGGCACCACAGTGGGGGGTTGGGCTTGCCTGGCTGACGTTCTGGAGATCATCTTCATTGATGGATACCGGAACTGAAACCCATGCAACTTTAACTTTAACTTTATAATATTTTGTATTATAGGTGTTCTGTAGAAGCAGTGCACACCCAATAATCAATTGTATCATTATGTAGCATAGCGCGTATGGTGGAGTGGGAGGGCAGACTGTTGAATATATGGAGCTTGGTGTGCGGCTCTACAAATGCACACTACTTGCGTTCGTTTTTGGTGCTGATATTTTATATTGGCTAGAAGGTATAAAGTGTCTTTGCCATTCATTATATGAGCATAATTAAGATTTGCAAGAATTATAATATAGTATCTATTATGAAACCAAATGTTATTAAGTCACTTAATCAGAAATAAGGATTGAGTGCAACCTAAGTCATGGACTCTCTTACCGATGAAACAACAGAAGTTGAGTTGCCAAGTAACCCAAGTTATACTAACTCAGTTTCATTGACGCTTGTGTCGGGGGAGCACGTACATTTCCCTTGAATAGATAAATGACTAGTTGTGAATTGTGAGCATATTGTAATTATTATTGTGTTGCGGTGTGTTTGCATCTTAATGATGGCGTTACCATGGCGATGGAAAAAAAGAGGGGAGATGGGAGTGAATGTGACATTCACTCCCATCTGCCGGCGGAGGGATACGAGAGAGGCAGCCTCCTGCTGCTACGTTGGTATTCTTAAAAATTTCTTTCCCTTGAAAAGCGGCTACGCTGGTATAGACGGTATTTGTGGTTATGTGACTGGTATTAAAGTGGCTCATATAACTGTGGTGTAATAGTGGCTGAAAAGATAGTGTTACAGGAGGTGGACACATGTTGTGGTGTTGTGTTGTGGTAACTTATGACTGTGGCCATGGTAGAGTCTCCGTGAGCTGTGACAGTGACCTTGAGGACTGCTGTGAGGTGCCAGGTGCCACATTATTACACCACCAGGGAAATGTGTTGAGGGGAGCCATTTGAGGCTGAGTGGCCTCAGTTTGCTCTCCGTTGAAAAGGTCTTGCTGACTAAAGTTAAACAGAGAGGCTCTTTCTATGATGAAGTCATGAACAAGTTTATATAAAAAACACGAAGAATAGAATTTAATTATAAGTAATCAGGTATGTCAATCACTCAACTGTGTAATTTAGATAAGCTTAGCTAATCAAAATGAATACATTTAATTATTCTAAGTTTTCACATAAAATTTACTTTATTTTCCAACTAACTGTATGAATAACTATAAAATTGTAATTACACACACACACCCACACGCGCACACATCAGTAATTAGGTATATGTTAGTTATGGACAGAATCACTGTTCAGCACACCCAGTGACAGAAACCAACATACGCCACTGCTCCACACTAACCTTCCCATACACTTTTTCTGACACACTAAGCAAACTTATCCCTCTATAATCATTACACTCATCTCTATTACCTTTACCTTTATGCAAGGGAAACAATAATTGCCTTCTTCCATTCATCTGGTACTTCCCTTTCTCCATACTCTACTATTCACATAAAAACTTTTCATTCTATCTAATAATCAACCCTGAACCCTAAATGCCTTGTCTTAGCTACTTCCTTTTAATAGGGATATGTCAGGTATGTATATCTGTTTATCTATAGTTTCTGACGCCTCTTTCCCTCAAGGGGATGGCCATGTAAGAAGAGCTTCCACCTCTCCCTCCTTGCTTGTTCAATGCCTCCTTTATCAACAACTCTTCCATGCATGTATTCCTTTACCATAACCTTCCATCTTACAACCGACCTTCCTCTCCTATTAGAGCTGTCAATTTCACTCATACACACTTTCTTGGCAAATTCTTCACTCTTCATTTTCTAAAGATAACCAAACCATTTCAAAGTATTCATTTTCATCCATTCCGCTCCACCACACTTCACTCCCTTTGCACAAGTCCTCCATCCTACATCTTTCACATACACTATCATTACTCTCACCCTTGTCATGCTTGCCACATATTCCTCTCATAACTCAAAATGTACATAACAATGTTTCCTCACCTTATCAGTGTTCCCACTTATCATTTGAATCCTTAGCCATTCTATGTTGAGTAAGTCTTTTAGCTTAGCTGCAGTAGCACCTCCATATCTTTCATAACCCCAGAGAATCACCTTATCCCAAGGGCTCAGCAGCTCATCCACAGGACAACTTTCACAAAAACTGTAACAAATTCATTTCAACAGTTTCTGGGAAAAAAAAAAAATAAATAAATAAATAAATAAATAAATAAATAAAAATAAAAATAAAAATAAAAATAAATAAATAAATAAATAAATAAATAAATAAATAAATAAATAAATAAAAATAAATCCTTACATCATATACACATCCCAATTTTGTCAAAGATAAGTCATGGCTCTTTTGTGATAAGATTGAATTTACGTGACAAAGATGTAGAGAAGCAGCTGTAGTCCCTCAGGTGATGCTTCAGAATGGCAGGACACGAGGAGTTGGAAGGCAGCCTCCCCCCGGTGGCCCTCACACAAGATCCTCACTTTGGCAATGTCCAGAGGAAGAGTGAAGGGGCTGGGCACCTGCCATAAAGATGGTTTCATGCTGTTCAGTAGTCTGGTGTAATTTCTATCACCCATTTAAGTGTGCATTAATATATATATAATTGGACAGACAGATGGATCAATTATTCTACCCTGCTAGCGTCTCAGTGGTGGTGGTTAGCATGCCTCACTAGGAATCCGCTGACCCGAGTTTGATTCCGGATGAGGACAGTCGGCGCACAGTTCACCCAGCTATTCATCCTCCCATATGTGTGTGTGTGTGTGTGTGTGTGTGTGTGTATATATATATATATATATATATATATATATATATATATATATATATATATATATATATATATATATATATATATATATATATCGTAGTGGCCCTGTGTTCCGGGGGTCAACAGGTTCAATGGCCATGTGATGGGAGATGACAGGAGAGTGTCTACAGCTGCACACAGCTACAGTGTGTGCCTCCACTTTACCTTAACTGCTATCTACCTTAGAGACTATAGAACTGCATTTAGGAACTATACGTAGTCCCTAGATAACCAGTCACTTTCAACTGCTCTCTTCCTCGTTTATCCCAGCTAATGCATATCACTTGAGTCATACTTACATTTCTCCCATTCATAATCCTGTTCAGCATCTCTATGACCTTTCTGCCTCTCACTGATCTCTTTGTTCCATGTCCCTATCCTTACAGATAGTTGATCCAAATTACTTGAACTCCAACTTCCTCCATTTGTACTCCCTTTAACATGATGTTGCACACTCCCATACTCTGTACCCTTACTTATAAAATCAACCAATTCCTCTCTAGTCCTTTCAACAAACCATACTGGCTCTTACACAAATGTACTTTTAACACTCTCCCTTTATACACTGTATCAAAAGAATCCACAACTTTTCGTAACATCTCGTTGCTCTCTACAAACAGCAGTGTCATTTGGTAACAGGCCTGCCACTAGGGAGTGTTGTGCCCCATCCAACCTGTTTAGTAATCATATCTCTTACTCTCACTTTAATTTTTCTTACACATCCATCCATGTATATATCAAACGACCACGGTGATATCACACACACCTTTTTCACTCCCACATCAATCCTAAAGGTCTCACTTAATCTTATGTCCATTCACAGATGAAAAGTGACGATGACAATGATGTTAACAACGACCACGTCAATCTGTGTGAATGTCAAGCTGCATACACCGGCGTGCTCACCGTAATGTTGGAGAGTTGGTTGTTGTGTGTGTGCTCCACTAGATGCCTGGCCAGTGGAAGGAGGAGGGACATAGCCAGGGGCAAGGAGTAGTCACATTTAGTGAGGTGTGCATTAAGGAGACTCCACGCATGATCCTCACGATGTTCAGTCACATAATGGAGTAGCAGCAGCCCAAGGAAACTCTCATACTCCAATTTCAACTGAAAAATACACAAACAATTAAATATATAAATAAATAAAGGGGCCTAGGGGAAAATACTGTTCCTTTAACCCTTTAAACTTAATCAATCAAAATTTACTGAGGCACATCTTAGTTCATGTCTCCTCTCTAAAGCTTAGTATAAGTAAGGCCAACAATACCTTGTGACTGTAGCTGCAGTCATGACGGTCACAATAGCCTCTATTGATGAACAAAAAACAGATGCCAGAATTTTGAGGCAGTGAAGGTCTGGGCACACGGATCACTTTACTCTTGTACGCAGGTGGAGGGGACATCTGTAAGGGAGTGGCAGAAGGCAGCAGGTCCTCTCCATCGATCTCATTCACTTCAAAAGGATCCTCGTCATTGATGGTTCTGTTGTGGGGTTCTTGGTGGTCCCTGTAGCTTTCCTTATCTGGCTTCTTTTGGGTTTGGGAGGGTTTAGGACAGCGTGGAGAAGCATGTTTCATGATTACAAGACAGTCTGGTGCACCAAAGGGGTCAGTGCACTCTTTGACAGGACTTTTACTTTGAAACACTTTGGATGGACAGGGTAAAGGAGTTTGTGTAATAATTTCCTCCCTTTCTCTGGACACCTGTACAGGTCCTACAGCTTCACTACTTTGACCTCCTTTGTCTCCTGATGGAATGTTGTCCTCCACATTATCCTGCAAGGTGAATCTGGTCTCATTTTCTACAATACGATCAATGACAGAGGAGTTGGACTGAAGACTTTTTTCATCAGAATCTGTCAGACAGAGTGCCTCATCTGATTCTATATCTGCCTTCAATTCATCACAGGTCATGTTAGGTTCAAAATATTCTGTAAACACATCATCTTTATCTCTAACATCATCAGCCATCCCTTTACTCTTGTTGATTGAGAAACAATCTCCTGTATCATGTTCTTCAATATCCTTGTAAGAAGCTTTTGAATCAGTTGCTTCAGAAACTGTGTCTTCTTGCCAATATGGATCATTGTCTCTGAAAATAAAATCAATAGAACAGTGTTAACTTTAACTTAAATGAGCTGATTCAAGTGTTGGACTCTCCTCTATATAGAAAATAACTGACTTACAAAGCCATACATGTTGCACATACTGAAACTATACTTAAAAAGTTAGTATCAAAAGCACAGCATGACAATCATTGAGAACCTAAACAGAAAGGTTATACTGATGCACTTGTGAGGATTTATTTGAGTCTCAAGTTTTAAAAACTATCTATCCATCTATATACCAGGCCATCATTGCCTAAGAAAGGTGGTAGCCGACACAAAGCCCGCGCGCACACCTGGGCGGACAGAGATTATTTGGGTATGTCTCCTTTCACATGTAGCCCCTGTTCACCTAGCAGTGAGTAGGTACGGGATGTAAGTCGAGGAGTTGTGATCTCATTATCTTGGTGTGTTGTGTGTGAGTGGTCTCGGTCCAACCCAAAGATTGGTCAGTATGAGCTCTGAGCTCTTTCCATAGGGGGACGGCCGGCTGTCTCGAGAGACCAGCAGCAGACTGTACAGTGAAAGTGAATACACACACATTATTGATTTGAATAAAGTTAGAACATGCAGCAGTGATTTGGTCACCCATAGACTACACCATACTTGACTGGACACTCGCGACAATCGCTGACAGACGATATTACATTTCGGTCCTATAGATTCCACTGCTATGAGTGATGACAGATAATACTTCATATTATCAGTTCATATTCTACTTAGGACATTGTATTTCATGTCTTTACAATCAGTAATGATTGCTGAACCATGGCTGAATATAAAAAATTATTTTACAACTTTTGCAAATAGGAAATTAACATAAAGATTACAAGTTTGAGTGAAAAATCGTGTGGGAGTTGTGTATAAAGCATATTGTTTATAGCAAAAAATTCTGGCAAATTCGCAATAATTTCTGAAATAAAACATCACATATTGTGAAATAACCATTCCTGAATATGATTTGATTGTGATCAAATGTCATATAATCGTTATATTGGCTTGGGAATGAATTTTTCATAACAATTCATGGCGCGAAAGGCAAAAGGCGAAAGAGGTCACAAGAAGAAGAAGACCAAAACAATCCTTTACATAGGTCAACAACATAAATAGTTCAATTCATTGGTCCCATGACGCTATTATAAGTCTCATGGAAAATGTTCATGAGCAGAAGAAGAGGAGAAGTGCTTCCTCCATAACGGCTTGTGTTGTTGTTATGATCAGCTGATTCCACAAGGTTAGTTCTTCTACGAGTGTGACCAGACTGGAGTCGTATCGCTGTAAATCCAGAAAAAACGGAAGCCAGGCTAGCGGTAGCAAAACCTAGTGTGACCGTAGCTTCATCAGCTTCTATTGTATACTCTGAATCATGCTTGAAATAAGATTTGAAACTATTTCCAAATATTTTTTTTGTTTTCTACGTTTTCACTGAGCATGGCAGGATAAAAGGAAAAGTACGTACGCCGGGAAAGTGATGTATGGTGATAAAATCATTGGAAAGAACA
>JAXIVD010002139.1:30000-45000 GCA_036785275.1 Cancer borealis
GGCTCATGTCACCAGCTGTTCCTTGTTGGCTCATCTCACCAGCTGTTTCTTGTTGGCTCATGTCACCAGCTGTTCCTTGTTGGCTCATCTCACCAGCTGTTTCTTGTTGGCTCATCTCACCAGCTGTTCCTTGTTGGCTCATCTCACCAGCTGTTCCTTGTTGGCTCATGTCACCAGCTGTTCCTTCTTGGCTCATCTCACCAGCTGTTCCTTGTTGGCTCATCTCACCAGCTGTTCCTTGTTGGCTCATCTCACCAGCTGTTCCTTGTTGGCTCATGTCACCAGCTGTTCCTTGTTGGCTCATGTCACTAGCTGTTCCTTGTTGGCTCATCTCACCAGCTGTTCCTTGTTGGCTCATCTCACCAGCTGTTCCTTGTTGGCTCATGTCACCAGCTGCTCCTTGTTGGCTCATCTCACCAGCTGTTCCTTGTTGGCTCATCTCACCAGCTGTTCCTTCTTGGCTCATGTCACTAGCTGTTCCTTGTTGGCTCATGTCACCAGCTGTTCCTTGTTGGCTCATCTCACCACCTGTTCCTTGTTGGCTCATCTCACCAGCTGTTTCTTGTTGGCTCATCTCACCAGCTGTTCCTTGTTGGCTCATGTCACCAGCTGCTCCTTGTTGGCTCATCTCACCAGCTGTTCCTTGTTGGCTCATGTCACCAGCTGTTCCTTGTTGGCTCATGTCACCAGCTGTTCTTTGTTGGCTCATGTCACCAGCTGTTTCTTGTTGGCTCATCTCACCAGCTGTTCCTTGTTGGCTCATCTCACCAGCTGTTTCTTGTTGGCTCATCTCACCAGCTGTTCCTTGTTGGCTCATGTCACCAGCTGTTCCTTGTTGGCTCATCTCACCAGCTGTTCCTTGTTGGCTCATCTCACCAGCTGTTCCTTCTTGGCTCATGTCACCACCTGTTCCTTGTTGGCTCATCTCACCAGCTGTTCCTTGTTGGCTCATCTCACCAGCTGTTCCTTCTTGGCTCATGTCACCAGCTGTTCCTTCTTGGCTCATGTCACCAGCTGTTCCTTGTTGACTCATGTCACCAGCTGTTTCTTGTTGGCTCATCTCACCAGCTGTTTCTTGTTGGCTCATCTCACCAGCTGTTCCTTGTTGGCTCATCTCACCAGCTGTTCCTTCTTGGCTCATGTCACCAGCTGTTCCTTGTTGGCTCATCTCACCAGCTGTTCCTTGTTGGCTCATGTCACCAGCTGTTCCTTGTTGGCTCATCTCACCAGCTGTTTCTTGTTGGCTCATGTCACCAGCTGTTCCTTGTTGGCTCATCTCACCAGCTGTTTCTTGTTGGCTCATGTCACCAGCTGTTCCTTGTTGGCTCATCTCACCAGCTGTTCCTTGTTGGCTCATGTGACCAGCTGTTCCTTGTTGGCTCATCTCACCAGCTGTTTCTTGTTGGCTCATGTCACCAGCTGTTCCTTGTTGGCTCATGTCACCAGCTGTTCCTTGTTGGCTCATGTCACCAGCTGTTTCTTGTTGGCTCATCTCCACCTCACAGTTCTCACCACCTGTTCCACCCTGACTGTCCTGGGCATCAGCTTCCCTCACACTGTTCTCCGCCCTTGTAGGTCCAAAGCCGTTTTCTGCAGCCATTTCACAGCTCTCTGCAACTGTTCCATCCTGTGTGCTATAAGAAAGCTTGTCCTCCTCACTCTGTTTGTAGACTTCCCTTTCAATATCAGTTTCAATGCAAACCTTCTTACTGTCACCACTAATATATGTTTCCTCATACTTGTCCTCCACGTCTTTCTCCTTCTGGCTGTCATCAACATTTTCTGACACTTTTATAACACTTTTCTGTCCATTTGGCAACTGAACCACCGATACAGCAATAGAGACAGGGAGAGACTTGCCACTAGTATCAGGAGGAAGTAATCTCTGAGACTCTACGGTCTTATTTACAACAATAGAAGGATCATAGTCCATTTTTCTAAGGTAAACACGTGGTTCATTCTTGCAGTGTGTCTTGAGTAGTGTGTTTATATTGTTGAGCTCAGTGGCTGATACTGTCTCACTCACGTTGCTTTTGTTAAGATCTTTGGACCTTAAGTTGTAGTTGCACATAGACTTCCGAGAGCTCTTCTTTTGTTTCTTCTTCTTGGGTGACGAACAAACTGGATAATGAGGTTCAGGGTCTGAGGAATGAGGTTCTGCATTTGTGTGGTGTGAGAGAAAGGCAAGAGGTTCTGTTTGGCTTCCTTGAACACCATCAGCATCAAGTTGTGTCTGGGTGTGATTTATGACCGAGGAATGAGGTTGAGGCAGTATGTAGTTTGGAGCTGCATAGTGTACATGAGGTTGTGGTAGTGTGTTGTTAGGGACAGATTGAATGTTGTATGAGGTAAAAGACTTAAAACTTGGCATCGTGTAAGGAGGGTGAGGTGAGAGGGATTCATCAGATAAAATGTGGTTTGGAAAAGATGACTGTGGTTTAGGGTGCAAGTGTGGTGGGGTGAGGATGGGTATTGGAACCTCATAACTATCCTCATTCAGGGTATTATTCAAGCCTCCACATGCACTGCTATCTTCAGTCACATCGTTCACTCTTGTTTCAGCATCCGAGTATATCATTGTTGGGGGGAACTGTGAAGCACCTCTGACCTTATCACCACCTCCTCCTGATACTTCCACCTCACAATCAAGAATGTTTGGTTGTACTGGGCTGTCAATTCTGTGGTCACCAAGCTCGAGTTCTTGAGTGTCATCAGGTTTTAATGAACTATCAACATTCTGTTCATAAGACTCTTCTGAAGATATGGTGATCCATTTAGCTTCATTTGCCTTTTCAATTTCCTTGGCGAGGAGTTGAGCGAGGTGCTTGCGGGAATCACTGTCGGAGGTTTGCAGCATGTTGCAGCATTGAGTCATATGTTGTAACAATAATTCCTCCTTCTCTGCCTTACTCTTTCTACCTCTCTTCTTGGGTGGCCTTCCTGGTCCCCTTTGGTTTTTTCCAGAGGTATGCTTAGGCACGTTCTTGTCCATGGTCTTACGTTTCCTTACTTCTTGTGGTCGTGAAATGTTTGAAAGTTGAATTTTGTTAGTTGTTGTTTCTGCCTTGTCTGTTTGAGTTACAACACTGCTTCCCTTACTACGTGGAGACAGTATATCCTGTTTTTTAGGCTCCTCTGTTTGTTGCAAGGTGATAGAAGAACCCAAGTTCAGAGAACTAACCACGCTTGCCTGTCGCTTCTTCCTCTGTTTCTCTGAATCAGTCTTAACATTGATGACTTGAACAGTACTGGAAAACTTGGAATGTGTGCTCACAGATTCTTCCTCTTGGCTCTCAGTGTCAGTATCATCCCCAGTTTCCATCACAGATTCATCTCCAGTTTCCTTCATAGATTCATCTCCAGTTTCCTTCACAAGTTCATCCTCTTGTCTCTGAGTGTAACCATTATCTCCAGCGTCCAGTGCTTTACGAAGGGTGATTGATCTGCGCTTCCATTCATACAATTCTAAAGGGTTCCTTGATGAACTCAGTCTCCTCAAAACATTCTTTACTGATTCTGTACGTCGACATCGCCGTTGACACAGAACAAACTGAACTTGGATTTTTTCTCTCTTTTTGCTGGTGCGAGACTTTTGAAATCTGCCAGACTTGCGAGTCATTTTCCGGTTTACTTTTGAGCCACGGCTAACCATCATAAAGAGGCTTGATGAGGCTAACCTCCTGCTTCCACCAACCTGTGAGGAAGAATGCATATAAATGAATTTGGAAGCATGTAATAACCATTATGGACATATAAGTAATGGGTGGAGGTTTAAAGGGAAGAAAAAAATACTATTTAATTTTCTTTTCTATACATGAGGTAGCAAAAGAAAAAAATCCTTCTGTGCTTTGTAATAAAATAGTATGCCTAGTAATTATTTGATGTACAGCTGGCTCGCCACTTACACATTCTTCAGTTACATTAATCACCTTCCACGCAGTAACCCAACACACTGCACGTTCAGTTTACAGTCTATGTGGTTACAAAGGCCTGCAGTGACGTAATAGTGATGTGACACTGACATTTTGAAGTGGATGCACCCACACACCACTCATATCCTGCACTGGACTCACCTCACAAGGGAGGGAAGGGTTTTGACGGCTTGGATCACCAGTCTCAGTGTTCAAGGGGTTAAGGTATTCCCACACCTAGCCCCTAAACCTCACACATCCCCTCCCAATGGAACTTAGTCATCTCTGCTACAACTTCACGGTAAGTTTAAATTCCACACAAACAATGATGATTGGTGAATTGATAGGAATGTGTGAAGGTGGTACGGCTCTCAATGGGCCCATAATGCTGCTCTCACACTTGCCTAGCTTTCTACCCTGATCATCCTGTTGGCTTTCAACTCCGCGGTACTCTTCGTAATCAAAATTCCCAAGGAAGATTACCGCGGAGTTGTGAGCCAAGTGTACATGGCATACCACCGCAAGTCTGGTGTCATGGTGCTACATGGAATGGTGCTGTCTGTCAGGCCTCCTGGCTAGCCACAGTTGTAGTGGACTGAGCTTCTTTATAACCATCTTCACCACACACACCAATCTGCTGGTGTTGCAATTGCACCAAATCAAAAAAACATTCACCAAACACTGTAAACACATGCTGGTAAAGCTCATAGAATGCGGTGGCCTAGTGGCTAGCGGTCGGGCATACCAGCTCAGGGTCCCAAGTTTGAGCCCTGGCACATGCTGGCCACTTTCCTTTGCTAATACTGCCGAGTGGCCTAAGATCACCCACATGCTGCCATAACACTATCCTCGATGCGACTGCAAAGCTATATGCTCAAGGAGCTTCCGCTGGCAATATGAGCCTCTCTATATGAAATGAGGCGTCACTTAAAAAATCTAAACCGCACTACTGAGGCTGACCACCTAAGGCCTCCATGAAGCCTAGCGGTGCCACAGGTAAAAGATAAATAGATTTTTTAAGATATTTTTTGTTCAAGAATAAAAATTCTACTTCTATATACAAGTTTCGTCAGACCACATTAGGATTTTCAAAGACACTTTGGTGCCCTCAACTTGCAACGGACATAACATAAATAGAAAGTGTCCAGCATAAGGCTATGAAGATGATCCCATCTTTGTGTAATAAATCTTATGAAGAGAGGCTGGCACCATTAAACAAGTTTGCTCTCAAGGAACATTGCCTCCGAAGAAACCTTATCGTGTTCTACAGTGAGTTGCTTGCACACTCACGGACATCCACCTTCCGAGTAGAAAGGTGTCCTTGGCAGTGAGACGGGTGAAACAATGGAATAATACCTCATCCTTCTCCCACAACCATCTCGGGGGAACTGAGAGAAATTGCCGTTCATAAACTAAATCAAATGTCACTTAATAACCCCTTAACTATAGGATGTAGTGTGTCCGTGAAACTAAAGATGCCAAGATATGTAACTGAAGAGACGCTGTGTGCCAAGGTGACTCTCACTCTCCCTCCACTGCACTGTTATAGCCTCTCATGTACTACTTCATTTGTATACTTTGGCAATACAAGTGAAAGGGAAAATTAATTATGATTAGACCTAATAGAATAACAATTAGTATAATAATCAATTTCACCACCGATCCCCCATGAACATCAGAGGAATGTCTGAAATTAATTGATTGGTTGAAACTACACCAATGGTAAAAAAAAAAAAAAAAAAAAATTACATTAGGCAAACAATCTTCAACACATAATAATTTCCATCATCATTTGCATCCTTTGAAAATATAAGTGAAGCCAGTGAAGTGATTATTAGTAACGAGACGTGATGCAACACACTTTGGTTCCCTAATCATTGTTACCTGAGTAAGAAAGGCCAGGTTGAAATAACCAATCATTACAAACTTAACTCATAAATAAACTTAAAGTGATCTACAGATTAAAAACACCCATGATACTAAGAATGGAGGGAGAATTAACATTAACAATGACAGAAAATACTTTAAGAAGAATGACAATTTCAGTGTGTGTGTGTGTGTGTGTGTGTGTGTGTGTGTGTGTTGTGTGTGTGTGTGTGTGTGTGTGTGTGTGTGTGTGTATGTAAGTTTGGGGCCAATACACTGTAAGTAGATAATGTGTGAAGGGAAGCATACTCGTTTGAGAATGAAAGCAAATCTGAGAAAAGGTTAACGCATCGTGGGTAAATTTTTACATCTTCACCAGAATATCGTGTGGCTACGAAAGAAAATGGCGTCTGCACCTCGTCCAACCCCGACTTTTGGTCATAGAAAACTTTTTGATAGCTTCTAAATTAGGTAAAATTTTACATCTTTACCATAATGGCATCTGTTTACGAAATAAAATGGCATCTGCACTTCGTCCAACTCTCTACTTTTGGTCATAGAGAACATTTGATATCTTCTAAATTAACCAAACATAACGTAACCTAAATTAACCAAACCTTGACCTACATTGACAACTAACAGAACGTTGTTCAAACCAAACTAAACTTTACTTTCCGAAGGTCTCACAGAAAACATTGAATATCTTACAAATTAAGAATTTGTCACAGAAATGTTATTAAGAAAAGGCAGTGCTTACAGGTACGGCAGCCGACGCGCCTAACTTTTGGGTAATAAAATATAAAAGGCTTATATAACAGAACCTAATCGAACCAAACCGTACCTAACATAACATAATCAACCTAACATAACTTGAAAGATGCTTTACCAGGTAAGCAATAAGGCACAGGCCGTAGAAATAAGCAGATGAATAGCGGATGACAACGTGGTACGACTGCCGTATCTCTAAGCACTTCGTTAAGAAAACCTTCTCAAAATGCATCACGTGATGGAAAAAATATAACCCTGAACTCTCTAGAGCATTCTGGTGAAAATGTAAAATAATAACCTAAATTAATATAACAACATAAATCAACCATACCTTCACTTATATTGACAAATAACAGAACCTTGTTCAAACCAAACTAAACTTTACTTTTCGATCTCATAGAAAACATTTAATATCTCACAAACTAGGAATTTGCGACGGATATGTAACTAAGAAAGCCTTCTCAGAATGCATCACGTAATAAGAAAATATAACACGCATTTCTCTAGAGCATTCAGGTGAAGATGTAAAATAGTACCAAAACGTTTTTCCGTTTCAAATGTGTAGCTTTTAACATTAACAAAAACTAATCGTTGTGATTGCAAACCCAGCTAAAACACTGTAGGAAGATATAAATGTTAAGGTGTACAACGATTAATCAACAAGAGGATATTTACATAAAAATTCATTCATAATCGCGGGAAAACTAGCATGGAGAGGAACCTTCACCGTTACATCACTTTAATACACTCTACACGTATAATATTCCATCACAGACATACATACCTGCTTCAGCCAAGCCTTAGGTTGATTGTGAGTCTTAATAAACACTGCGCACGTTCTCACAGCGCTCCGGAGCCTCGTGTGTGAGTTCTACACAATGTCCCTCACCACGTCCGCGCCGCCATTGTGGAAGTGTTGATGCTTCACTAATGTTTAAAGTAATTTTTTTGTTACAATGAATATCTGTGAAATAGTGTGTTAAATATTAGTGTTTTATTTATTGGTATGCTTTTTTTTTTTATAATTAGTTAGGTAATCTTTATTTTTATTACGTTATTGAAGTGTTGATAAGGTTCTTCACTATCCGCATTCACATCCACATTCATTATTATCTTATACGTACATATTCCTAGGACTTGTTTATCATTACTATATTATTACCATTACTATTAATCATTATTATTATACCAAGGAGTTATTTGTGAAGTGTTGATAAAGTTCTTCCCAATCCGCGTCTACATCTATCTACGTAGTACATGTCTGAACAAGATTATTAGCATCCTTGCGTTTTATTACTCAACACTTAGATAAAATCATGATATTTCTCAAATATCAAAGTCACCTGATATTCAACACAAGGTTATCAAAGATATGTGTTCAAGTAGCCGTTGGAACATGACTATTGAATACCAAATGGACAAAGCTATTCCTCTTATTTATCTATCTATCTATCTTTATATATTATATATATATATATATATATATATATATATATATATATATATATATATATATATATATATATTACAAGTTGATTATATAAGGAGTGAGTGTTCGCTCATCTCCTCTGATGTAGTATTCTTCCATAACACACGACCTTGTCTAACCTTACTTGACTTGATTGCTATTATGCTTTTTATTTTTGCTAGTTGTTAAATGATCTTTTTTCCTAACTTACTGGTATTAAGGTCATATATTCGTTAATTGTAGTCAGTAACTGAGTTGATACACACAACCAATGATTCTCTATGATTATAATCCTTCCACACACTCAAGGTCAAAAGTAGTAGTGGTGGTGATAGTGGTACAAATTAGGACTTCATGTCCTTTTCCGATATATTTTCTTCCATACAAGACAGTACACTGTCACCTACCACCTTCCCTTCATTGTTCCTCAAACATTGCTTACCTACATCTCTATCTTCACCTTTCATGTCTTGCTATCCTGAAAACCTCATTTTTAACTTCTCTGCCACATAGCTTGTTCAATAAATGTTTGTGAGACCTCCACTTTGGCCTATAAACTTCTTGTCTATCGCTATGTTTAACTTCTAAATACTCTTCCTTACTTCTGATCCTTTGCCATTTCCTAAGGAGTTTTCTTTTCACTTATACAGCATCAACTTTATTCCACCACCGAGTCACTTTGTTTACTTATCCAACCACATACTGAGCTGACACTTTGATTTAATTTTAGACCTCTATGGTGTTCCTCTGTTCCTATCAGCTGTTGGATCCTCCTTTATGTATCTGAGAAACTTCCTATAAAAGGTCTTATTCACTACTTCATTCTCAAAGTTCTGTCTTTCCTCAAGGGACATCATTTTTCTAGCTGCCCTGTTCTTGACTTTTTAATTAAGGTGGCGGCACACTTGACATTTTCTAATAACGTTACTTTTTTGTTACGCGTTTGTCTCTTAAGACTTTCCAGTGTGGGTTCCATGGTGCTTTTCCAGGAAATATTGGTCGTGTGTTTGGCAAACTCCTAAAATAAAATATTCCCGTGTGAAACACAAACAATTTTTGTTGTCAAAATGGCTAAGAAAAACGAGTAACATGTTATTGAAAAATGCTTAGTGTGCCGCCACCTTTACACACAAGTAATTTATGTTGCTGCATACATTCTTCACCAGGTTTTATCTTCATGTATATTACCAATCCTTGCACAACCTTCACTGGAGATCTTCATTGCTGCTGCCAAGTAATGCCGTGTGTTTTCAAACATAGAAAAATTGATGTAAAGGAGTACATAGCCACGAGGGGACTGTGGCTGGAGATGGAACCCCTGATGGTACACTCAACACACCGACGCCTTACCAACCAGACATTAATAATTAACTAAGGTTCAAGTGGAGTTTGGTCGACATTGACTGTCCAGTCACTACAGTCTATATGTACTTCACATCTCCCAACAGTAATACAGGTGGTTGTAATGAGTGCCAGCAAAGTACTCGCAAGCACAACATTATATACATAAAAAAAACACCAAAGAGTTATTCAAGGGTGTATTTCAATTCTATCCTTTCAATATTAAATAAAAAGTCCTACTTACATCAAGGACTACAAGGAGTAAGCCTCTGGTCCCAAAACACAATGTCTTTAAGCATATTTTTGAAGTTTCAAGTGAGTGGATCAGGAAGGCATTTACACACACCACGCCTCACGAGACTCATAAGGGAACAAAAATAAAGGACCCATACATTTCATTACAAATTAAGAAGAAAAAGAATAGCAAACATCAGCAGCAAGTCAACCAGATCAATGCATAATTATTGAGTATTTCACATGAAGTACAGTAGAGTCATAAGTCAGTCAGTATGTCTACCAGTGGTTTGTACTATGACACTATGCTTACAGATGCACAGTCTTGGGGTTCAGCTCGTAGTGTTAAGAAAGACCTACACAACAAATGAAAAGCCTCCAGGTTTCACATACCTATGACTTACTTCTTCTTTCAAACTTCGTACCCTAGATTTTATTGCATGTTTACTGATCTGCTTACTACTGATGTTGCCAGTACTGTAATTACTACTTACAAAACAATATCAAAGTAAGAATATGAACTTAATTCTTCCATGACTCCTTTGTACCCTTATGTGGCAGCTGGTACACGTGAAGGAGATGCTGATGTAGTAATGCCAATATCACATAACTGTCACTGGTATTTATATACAATCCACTGGGCATTTTTTGCTGCGATAAATACAAATTTGATATTATGAAAATGACCAAAGATAAGTAAGGGATGAAATCAACCAAATTAAAGCAAATTATAATACAATACATTACTACTAAGTTGCTCTCTGTCAAGTTTCAGACAAAAGATCACTAAAGCACCATTGAGGAAAAGCAGACACCATATACCTTCATCACTGGGTTAGATATCAAAGCCTTTGTAAGCAAATATAAGCAATGGTATATTCTGAAAATAACCATAGTAGTTGGCTTCCAGGCCCACTTAACCACATGTCAATAAAGTTCACATAAGAGTTGATACCTTGAACACAAGTTATCATGAAGAGTCCACTCTTATCTTAGGCTGCTGGCTGCTGCAGGCTGGTGGTCACTGAAGGTCTCACGAAAGGTGATGCTAAGGCTAAGGTCAAACATATTAATTAAACAATGTCTAAAACTGTGGGCAAATAACATACTGAATAAGACAAAAGGTTTTTGCAAAAAATCAAAATAAAACATATAGTAAGAATGATCATTCACCTCCTTCTCCTTACTTCCCAGCTTCCCTCCAAAGGACCACACACAAGGCATACACATCATACAAGATGCTACTTCAACATCTTGAACCAGATTTTCTTTCAATCACAATAAGCAGTGATGGGATTCCACATGACACTCCAAAAGTCATTCATGAAAGGTATTAATATCCTCAACCACGAAAAGTTGAGAAAATTTGTTAACATTACACTTGACAAGAGCAAATACATAACAAGTGGTTGACCTAAAAGAATTTAGCAATATGAGTACATTGGTTTTCGCTATCTTCTCTTCCTTCTCTTGAATGCTGTAACACAGGGTTATCCGAATTGTAATCATCCTCTAACTCAGTGGTTCCCAAACTTTTTCATCTTGTTACTCAATTTAACATGCCACATTAGGCATGCTAACCCTTGCACAAATTGTTGTCAATATTGATGTATATGGCATTATTAAAACACAAGATATATTTTCTTTCTGTCACCCCTCCATTAACCACGAAAAACTGTTATATTACATCCAGGGGATAAATTACCTCCAGCTTGGGAACCACTGCTGTAATGGAAGGACAGTGTGCTAGTGTTTAAGAGAGTGGCTGATTGAGAGCAATGGAGTGTGTCAGGACACCTACACTCTCCAAGGTAGGATCAAGGCTTTATAAGTGTTGGGATGAATTCAACCCTGAAACACTTTAACATTTGGCTGATATGTACTTAAACGTCTCAAAAAGGTGCTAAAGAAACAAGGAAATGCGATAAAGTATGTAGTAAGTTCCACTGGAGTTGAAATTTCCATCATTATTGTGGTCTGATACGAAACACACGCCAGAAAATTTGTTTGGTACAGTAACTTTTGGCACAAACTGGAACATGAAAAACAAAAGTTTCAGGATCTTAGTAGCAATGAAGTCGAGTAGAAACTTATTTTGTTTGAAAGATGAAACGAGTCTCACGTGATGGCACATACAGCCACCCCTGCACATGGCAATGCACCTCAGCAACACCATGTGTACTTCACTAATTAGGAACACAAGGGAAGATAAAGGATGGATTGCTGAATGGTTGCTATTAATACTAAGTTAATTTTTTAATTGAGTACGATTTAATTAATTGCAGGGTAATGGTTACTATATCGTTATAATGATGATCCTAATTGTGGTCAAGGTGGTAGACGTGTGCTGCTGCGGCAGACATGGTGGTGAGGAGACTCATCAAGGCACACACACCTCATAGTCTTCACACGATACACCATCAATATAAATATCTATTACTGTTAATTTATTCTATTTACATATAATGAATCCATGTTCACCTGTGGGAGCTCCCATCACCACTTCAAAAATTTTTAAGTACACAATGAGGGATCCTTTCTAACCCTTGCACTGTAATGTTCTACTCGTGCTTAGTAAATGCGTATACTATGTCAACTCCTTTGATATACAACTTTATGATAGTTTTAAAATGTGTAATTTAAACCTTCAGTATTTACCACCTTCCTTCCCCCCAAAAAATATAACAGGAACTAATATAAAGCTTATGACTTTCCATGGCCCTGGAAGGTGCAGCTGTGTTAGGTTCGTGCACCTAAGGGAGCCATGACTGAGTTATTCATAAAACAAGAGCCTCTTTGTGATCTGTTCTGTACATAATGGTAATAACAAAACATGAAGTGGCACCAACATGTCAGCTTATTTACATAGCATCCAAATAAAGTAAAAAGGTTAATTGTGAAATTCTTGAATTTAAAAAAGTGCTGAGTGTAAATTGATCAAAATTGAAGCAAGGTTTATAACTGCATAATCTTCAGCTAGGCTATGTCAAAACAAACATCCCCCACACTACATGACTCACACCTACCCCGCCCCGCCCCGCCCCTCACCGACTCACTCACTCAATGACACCACTTTCTGATCAACTACACCTTCTTGAGTCAACAGCAGACACAAACTGCAGGGCGATCCTCCACCCTCAAGCCATGCGTCACAAGCATGTAATAATGATCCAACCTTCTCATACTTCAAGGCTTCAACTCAAGGTGCATCACTGTCACTCCCCGTGGCACCAGTGAGGCCTGGCCGGGGCACCTCTCCACTCCCCGTGGCACCAGTCAGGCCTGGCAGGGGCACCTCTTCACTGGGCATCATCACACATGGTCAAATCATAACAATACTTAACAAAATGTATAATTTACTAAATTCTGAACTGGTGTCCATCAGTTGTCACTACAGTGTGTAGTGACAACGAGGTCACCATAACAACTGACTTAAAGGACTCCAATTCCTCTCGTTAAATTGATAGTTTTTGTACCTCACTAAAGTAAATATAAATAGCTTTGATGAGTGCGTAAAAGTGTTACACGCCATATTGTCATGAAAAAATGCAACACAAATTGCATACAAGATTTAGTCAACAGCCAATACCAGTCATTACCTGTTAAGTAAAATTACTTGAGCTGGAGTATATTTTGATATTTTAATGTACAAAAACCAATCTTCATTTCAAACAACTAGCCTAATTGAAATGACTACAAATCACATACAGTGTTCCAAGGAGTTCTAATCCTGATGGACACAAGATGTACGCGTCACCTCGGCTCCAGTGTGGCCTGGGCGGGGACTCAAGGCACATCACCACCACCCACACCTTCACACCCTGGCCCTGACACCCTTACACCCTTCTGGCGGGGCTCATGGTCGCTTCTCCCTCTTGATGTGCATTGATAGGTCCGTGGGAGTGGCCTGACTGCTGCTGCTGCCTTTACTGCTGCTATTACTATTACCAGCCGAGGCAGCGACCACTGAAGCTGCCGACACCACTACGGCAGCAGCTGACTGTTGGAGGGCTGCTGAGGTCAGAGCCATTGGGAGGGTGACCAGTGAACCTGTGCCTGGACCATCTGAAAATACAATAAGTAATTAATTATAATGGAAAGTGAATAATTTAATTGTTAAATCTTATTAGACTTAATTACATATAAGAAGTTGTTTACATTTATGCTGATCCAAAAAGAAAATAAATGTTCCAAGTGACGTGTGTTGATGTTCCTTTTTGAAGATGTTTAATTAAGATACACAAACCAAACACCAACCTACCCCTGTAAAGAACCTACACATTCGTTAACTGTCTTATTCTTCATTCTAAATCTAAACTGATGAGAAATATTTAGGTCCAAATATGACAATAATTCTTACAAATTTACTAAAGCAGAAACATTCTTTTCAACAACCTTTTACTGCTCACTCACAATTATGAAAAAAAAACCCATTATATAATTGTTAACGGTGAATTCTATTATTTTAGGGGAATACATAAATTAATCAATATCTGATATACTACAATCAAATCAACATTCTAAAACATTCTTTCCTGCAACAAACAATGAACATTTTCTCGTCCTGAACACAACAATGAACCCTTGAGTGCCTTGAACACAGGTACAAGCAAGGGAGGCTGTCTGGGTAGCAGCAGTGGATTACTTTGGTCGCTGGTGACTTGCAGGCCGTGAGGCAGGTTGAGGAGGACGGGCGTGCCTCCCTCCGTCACGTGGGCTTGAGGGGCTGCATACACCACCCCACCGCCCGCTGCGTACATCACCGAACCGCCGCCGCCGCCCACCACCACGCTGCCCCCTGCAACACACACACACACACACGCGTTAGCCTCTCTGCCTCTGATGGTGACACTCAGTTATCTACTTCACTACCAGACATCGTTGACCAACATAATATTCGGCTTGCACCATACCTGAATATACTACAAAACAATGTAATAGTGAAAACAAGTGACATGCATAAATTCAAATGACAGGAAATAGTCAGCATAGAGTATATCGGTCAACCTTTAAGTAACATGAATCTTTGAAGCTCAAATTAACTTAGCATCACGTCCATCAACAACCCAGACACAAACAAAACAGTGAATGAGTTCCAACATTGGCCCAGGTGAGGCCCACGTGGCTGGTTCACCTGGATCATTAATACACAGGATTAATAGGCAGGCAAGGTGAAGGGGAGGTGGAGGGGGGACTCACCTGGGAGCACTGCGGTGGTTTTAGTGGAGGAGGAAGGCGGGGACTGAGTGGCCGTGGTGGTGGTGGTGATGGCAATGGAACCTGGAGGAGGCGAGGCTACTTAGCTAAAATTCAAGTAACATTTCAAGCTGATGCCGCGTGTCCTCTGCACGTCGGGCAAACCTTACAGTGGAAGGTCACGTGTACAAGCTGACACTTTACTCCACACTCAAA
>JAXIVD010002139.1:47500-50000 GCA_036785275.1 Cancer borealis
ACTTTGACAATGTGGTGAACAATGTGGTTGGTTATTGTACGTGAAAGTGGGTGGTGGTGGTGGTGGTGGTGGTGGGTGTGAGTGAGGGCGGGGAGTGGTCACCTGGGACGGAGGAGGCCAGCACGAGGCCGGGAGGCAGCTGCACGGGTAGGGTCTGGCTGGAGGAGGGGTGGGCAGAAGGCTGTTGCAGGCCTTGCCCCGCGGCGGAGGGCGTGGGGGTGTCCGACGGCGTGGGTGGGGAGGAGGAATCCGAGGCACTGGAGGAGCCGCCCCCGAGGTAGTCTTCACGCCCTAGGCCATCCTGCAGGAGTGAAGGATATGTTAGCATGGTACACACAGCGGGGGAGGAGTAGGTGTTGAGGCTTCACTACACCTGTGTGTGTGTGTGTGTGTGTGTGTGTGTGTGTGTGTGTGTGTGTGTGTGTGTGTGTGTGTGTGTGTGTGTGCACTAAGCCTACAGTATACAGGATTAGATTCAAGCTTGTATTGTCCTATCTGTGTGTGTTAGCGAGAGATAGATATGAAGGTGAAAATAATCAATACAATCAAACAATTACCAAACAAACAAATATGACACACGCCTCTATCCTCGTCATAGCAAACAAGTGAAGACAACATTCCTGAAGTGGCGGGCCAGTCAACGTGAACCAGACTCCACTTGGTCCATGGTCATCATCTTGGCTCCACTGGTAAGGAGTCTTGTCCGTTGAGTGTCCTGTCAAGGGTTCGATCCCTGGACACTTCCTCTCATGGCTACTCTTAACACCGATTGCTCAAGGTTTCAAATTATGAGACATTATATTCTTGATCCGAAATACATAACTTTTTATTTTATTTTATGAGTATCCAGTTAGATGTGACGACCACACACACACACACACACACACACACACACACACACACACACACACACACACACACATTGTATTCTTAATAACAACGTACATCTTACATCTCACAAAAAAAGAAAAGCTGTCATTCAGTAAACGAAAAAAAAAAAAAAAAAAAAAAAAAAAAAAAAATCAAACGAAAAAAAAAAATAAATAAAAAAATAAATAAAAATAGCGCGCATCATTTTAACGCGCGTCGCTTGAGTGCATTCGAGTTTAATTAACCTTTGCAGAAAACACCTGAGTACGAGACGAATATCAAGAGTAACCTCAGTGACGCCTCTGTGCCTTGTATGTGATGCTTAATTGTTCTTCCTTCCGGGGTGACGGGGTGACGAGGGGGGGGAGGAGGTAGTGATGATGGTGGATGAAAGGTGGATGAAAGGTGGATGAAAGGTGGCAGGGGTTGTGTTGTGTGGTGGGTGGAGGAGGGTGAGGGACGAGGTGGGAGGTGGAGAAGATAGTAGTGGTAGTGAATTTACAGTGAAGTGAAAGGCTATACTAGCATGGCACTGTCACCACCCACACCATAACACTGTCACCACCACCACCACCATAACACTATCACCATCACCACCACCACGATTACATTACTCTCACCACCACTACAACACCCTCACCACCACTACCATTACCACATTGTCAGCACTACTACAGCACCGTCAGCACCATAGCACCGTCAGCACCACAATGTACTAGGCATGTTGGCCAAATATAGTCCGCCACATATGGGTCGGTCAGTCGCCAAATATAGATAGCGAGCGTCAGCCGGTCCACGCGGCCTGACGCCTCACGGGACGAGCCTTGCCCCCCCCCCCCCCCCCCCGCTCCACCTATCCCCCCTGTACCCTGCCGCCACTGACCTCATGATGACCCACACGGCACTGACCCCACAATGCCCCCTGCTGCGCCCCCTTCCACCCCCCCCCCCCAGCAGTAGTGACCCACGGTGCTCCCAGTGCTACCTTTGGCTCTCCTCAAGTACACTCACGTTAGTCTATTTGACCTTTGCCTCCGTGGCGGCGTCGGTGAGTCCCAACCCAACACCTGCAACCCTCGCCCCCCCCTCCCCCCTGCCCCCTTCCCCCCTCACTCTGGAAATGGTAGCACCGCCTGGTGTTGTGGTGCATGTTTAACACCTTTAAGAAGGGTCAGGACGGGTGGACAACATAGTTTCATACTGGCGGACCATTTCTAAAAATTGTCAAATTTGTTGTGGGAAGAATACTAACACTTCGGTAAACTTACAGTACAGTTTGTAGAAATACTTATAATCCTGCCATTCGTTCCCCTAAAGTCCTAAACAATGGATGTTTTATTATCTCTCCACCTGCACAAACCTTAAAATAAAACGAATTAGAAATGTTTCCCTTGAGTCTAATATTATTTGTTTTCTTAATATAAACTGCATCTGTGGAACACAAGAAATAATTGAATGATTCACATGCCGGGAGGAAAGTTTGTTTATTCTTGTGAGTGTTGAGTAGGAGGCGACGTGACGACAAGTAGTGAGTGTTGAGTGTTGGGCGAGACAACACGGAACCTGTACATCCCGGGACATACTTGGCACAGGATAGGTGTGCCACGGGGGTCACGGGGCAACTGAGCAG
>JAXIVD010002139.1:55000-66685 GCA_036785275.1 Cancer borealis
CGTGACCCCGACGTAAGGGAATGACCTGAGGAGCTAGTCAGAAAGTGGCTGATAGGCATAATGAAGTTCTCTCTCTCTCTCTCTCTCTCTCTCTCTCTCTCTCTCTCTCTCTCTCTCTCTCTCTCTCTCTCTCTCTCTCTCTCTCTAAAAGAATGCTACTGCGTAAGAGAGAGAGAGAGAGAAAAAACAACACGTCTTCCATTTATCTCCTTTCTAAACAGGTGACCAATAAGGGAACCCGTTAAAAAAGGGGAAAAAACACCTCACAAAATAAATGAAAAGTTCACAAAGATTAAACTTACAACGTAATATTATGAAGGAAATGAGAGAGAGAGAGAGAGAGAGAGAGAGAGAGAGAGAGAGAGAGAGAGAGAGAGAGAGAGAGAGAGAGAGAGAGAGAGAGATAAGAATGCGGTAACACCTTTCATGGTTAAGTATTAATAAGATTTTTGAAAAGAAGAAAATTGACTATAATTGAACTTACAACGAATGGTTTGTTAAGTAAAATGAGCATAATAAAGACGTAAGCAGGAGGAAGGAAGGAAGGAAGGAGCTAACTCTCATCACGAATACAAACTCTTTAAAAAGGATAAAAAAAGGAAAAACTACGAATGAAAAATTAAAATAACAAAACAATGTGACTCGTTTATTTGTTGTCATTGCTACTTTATATCTTTTAATCGCGTTAGAATTTATATTAAAGAAATTAGCTCTCATGACCTGGTCGATTGTAATGATGTAAACTTAATATTAAAACCACAGGAGAGGAAGAGAAAGAAAGGGAGGGAGGGAAGGAGGGAGAGAGAGAGAGGTAAAAATATTTCGATAATTTTCTTTCTTTTTCTTTTTCTTTTTCCAGCTGTACTTTTCATTAGTGGTGTTCACGACTCAGTAATGTAACATCTCATTAACGCTTATGTATTTATTATTATTATCATCATTACTTTATTTTTTTTTACGTCTCTCTCTCTCTCTCTCTCTCTCTCTCTCTCTCTCTCTCTCTCTCTCTCTCTCTCTCTCTCTCTCTCTCTCTCTCTCTCTCTCTCTCTCTCTCTTTCTTGTGCATGACTTTCTTCCCTTCAGTTTCTCTTCCTATTTTTTCCCTTCCTCCACGTCCTCCTTATGTTTCCTTCTCCTCTTCCTTTTATTACTACTTTCCTATTCTTTCTTCTCTTCTTTCTTTTCTTTTCATTATCAATAATCTTATTCTTTTTACTCTATATTATAAATTTTCTTCCTTCTTTTCTCTTCTATATTCTTCTCCTTCTGCTTATCTTCTTCTTACTATTATTATTATCATTATTATTATCATTGTTATCATTATTATTATTATTATCATTATTACTACATCATTATCATTACTATTCTCTCCATCACCATCATCACCAATATCACCATCACCATCAATTTCTTCATAATCGACACTCACCACCACCACCACCACCACACCCACTCCAAGCTCTATACTAACCACACCCATCCCAACACACCCCACCCTATTTCTCCACCCCGCCCCGTCGTCCGTAACACCTTCCCCGGTACACCTGATCACATAATTACAGGTGAGGTGAGGGCGTGTCGGGGTGCCTTACCTGCCGCGCACCTTTAACGAGACACAGACCAGCTAATTAATCCTTATCAGAATTAAAGTCTAATCAAAATTATCTCACATTATCTTTCTATCTCCCGTGGTATGATCTCCCTCCCTCTCTCCCTCCCTCACCTCCCCTCCTCATACCTACTATTATAGCTTCGTGTTGCCCCCATAATTCTTAAGGGTACAGTCTCAGGCAGCCACGGTCCTCACACTCTTTAAGGATAACCTGTCTCCTAATTCCTCATAAGAACATTACCTATCCAAAAAAAATTGTGATGCATATAAAAAATGTTAATTAGTTAAAAAAAAAAAAAAAAAGGTGAATTGTTTTCGGTTCCACTTGATTCTTGTGAGGTTTTATTTTAGTTTTTTTTTTTTGAGAGAGAGTTGGAGAGAAAAAGTTGTGTAATTATATTGTTGTTGTTGTTGTGTTTCGTGTGTGTGTATGTGTGTGTGTGTGTGTGTGTGTGTGTGTGTGTGTGTGTGTGTGTGTGTGTGTGTGTGTGTGTGTGTGTGTGTGTGTGTGTGTGTGTGTGTGTGTGTGTGTGTGTGTGTGTGTGTGTGTGTGTAAGCATTGTATCCTTGTAATATATAATTCAGTAATGTGTTAGGTAGATAAGCTCAAACAATAGTTGAGAAAGAAGAAAGCGACGTGAGGTTTGAGGACACAGAATGGACCAACAAAGGATTAAACAAACTTCAACATATCAGAGAGACACAGGTGGAAATGTAACTGTTATTAACAATGTAAATGTACAGAATGACCATACGATGATAGTTAGTGAAACATAATATTTCGGAACAAAGAAGAGCATATTAAGTTTGGTTTTCAAGAAGAAAATATTGTCCAGACAGATACGAGAGAAGAAAGTTGACTTCCAAGAAAAAAAATAAATAAAAAGTGAAGCTGCAACTGTTGTTGAAGATTAAATGAAAATAATGAATTTAATCTTGACAACAATGATTAAGAAACCTGCAGAAAAAAATATGAAAGAAAAATGTTCACACAAAGAATAAATATTAAAAAATAACACGATTTTGTGATGAGAAGAGATTACATAATGCAAATTACAACTATAAGAAAAATAGAATTGAGAGGCCAGAACTAAATAAACTAATTAACAATAGAGAAGAAAAGAGCAAAGGAAACGAATATGAGAGAAGAAACCACAAGGAAAGTAAACAGTTTTAAAAACTTTCAAGGATAATTTAGTTTTAGTAAATAACAAAACATAATGATCTCGTAAGACGGAAATGACAGTTATAAAATGCATGGAAAGATGGAGAAAATGTTTGTTGTATTAGATAGAATTACACCTTTCAACAATCACAGCTGCATCAGACAATATCTTAGTGCATAACAGTAATCAGAGTTAGCAACAGACGGAGTACAAGTCTCAGCTTTTAAGGACACGAAACAAGATTCAGCCTCAGTGAAGGATGATGTATTGGCGGATGTTTTGAAAACATCAGGAAACAATAGTCACGGCAGATCAAACCATTTGTTTCCGCCCTGCACAACACCACGAGGGACTCCCTGAGGCGTGCAGCACAGTGAGGGTGTTGCCGCTGCACGGGAGGAAGGACACCACAAGGTAAGAAACTCAGTAATTATCACTCCCATTAACTAATTATCAAATATTTACAAATTTTTCCCCAAGGTCCTCAACTAACACAAGTGAAGTGACGCAGCAAATACTGGCCTTGGTGTAGTCATCTTAATTAACTCGATAGCTAACCTTCTCACCTCATGTTTGCTGCGCCACGGTTCGACTCCCAACCACCGAGGAAAACTGTTGATTCACCTCTCGTGGCTTGGTTCCGGCAGTACAATTTATCTACGTTCCACACACTACGTTGCCTCCTAAAGAATCAACAAAACTCAACATTCACAGTAAACCAGGCGAACGATAACACAATATAATAGTACTTTATAATAAGCTTTTATCCGCTATAAGAAAGTCTTTGACTCCGTGGAATTACGTGTATACAGAATTAACGATTATGTATCAAGACCACACCACAGTTTCAATGTCAACGATACAGCAGTGGTCAGGTAATGTAATGTAGAAGAAAAAATAGGAAAATAAAATAATAAAGACTTATGAAACATTCTTAAAATCACCAAAGACTCGTAGAAGACATAATTTTAACCTCAAAAGCCACAATGACACAGATAAATATTCACTAACCTCGATAAGATAATTTTATATAGCTCTTAGGAAAAGAAAAGAGCAAGATTACTATTTAATATATTTTTTAATAGGTAAGGGAGACAGACTAGAAAAAAGAGAACACTTAACTACAGCTCCGGAAAAAAAATTGAGAAAAGAGTCCAAAAATATGTATAGAAATGCCTTGACACGTAAAAAAAATAAAAATATGAAGAGTAGAAGTGAAAATCTCGAAAAAGTTGATGAATATAAAAAAAACCACTTGAATCAAAAAATAAAAACTGTATAACAATCATGAAAAAACCAACTAAGACGCAGTAGTATATGAGTGAAAGTATTTAGTAAGCACAGACATGTCCTGACAGTGTTCTACTACTTAACATTCTTGAGACGCGAAGATCATAACCAGCGTGTAATACTTATAGCTGTGACCTTACCATGTGTGACGAGGCGGAGAGGGAGGGAGGGAGGGAGGGAGGGAGACTTAACTAATAGAAGAAGTTAATGATAGTTGTTAGTGAAGAAAAAGTAAGTTAATAATAGTAGTTAGTGAAAAAAGTAAGTTAATAATAGTAGTTAGTGAGAAAAAAGTAAGTAAAGAAACAAATGAAGAGCAGTGAAGAGTTTAGTGTTAAGAATGATTTTATGAGTGAGAGAGAAAGAGAGAAAAATAGAAAAGAAAGAAAGGAAGAAAAAGATGAAGAAAAATAAAATCAAAGCAGTAAAAAATCAATGATGGGTATAATGCTACAATATGTATAAAGAACAACAAGTAATGACTCAAAATAGAAAGAAAGACAAATTAATAATAATAATAATGATAATGGAAACAGAGCACGTGGTAAGAGGAGGACAGATAACAGATGGAGGAAAGCATTAACAACAGACTCGAGCTACAAACCAACAGAAGGAACAGAGAGAGAGGCGAAGCAGACCAAACAAACAGACACAAAGGTATTACAGATAAAAGAAGTGAGAGAACTTTGTAGAAACTGACACACGACTAAGATGACGATGATGATGATAATAATGATAATGATAATGATAATGTACCGTATCATCATCATCATCATCATCATAATCACCATCAATCACAGCTTAATTATCTACCATTGAAACACCTCAGTCTGCACTTCATCAACTTGACAGATGAACAAGTCTTCGGGAAAGGAGAGGAGAGGGAGGGAGGGAGGGAGGGAGGGAGGGAGGGAGGGAGGGAGGGAGGGAGGGAGGGAGGGAGGGTTTGAGGGTCTTAATCATGGGAGGGAGGGAAGGAGGTAGGGAAGTATTTGGATATGAAGGAAATCAGGGCGTGTCAGGGGATGTGTTAAGGGTGAAAGAGGCAATGCAAAGAGTGGTTCAAAGGGAGGGAAAAGGGGCGGTGGTGAGATATCCTTTATCATAAGAGGAAAAAATAATACAGGAAAAACTATGATTATATTGAATTTATTAAGTGAAACTATTATATAAGACAACATGTGTTCTTAATAGTATAAGTGTGCTACATGATAAGAATATTGTGACGTGAAGATTATAGATATTGGTGAAGGTGACTCATAAGATGCACTACACACTAACCTAACCTTATCACCTTAATTCACGTATATTGATAATAATAAATGTTTTTCTTTTCCTAGATGCATGTCTATAAGGTGATGATGTTTTAATGTTCGATTGTATAATAAGAAACAAAATAAATGTGTTTTGATAAAGTTGAGTTTTCATATGAAGTTTAAAAAATAAATTAAAAAAGGGCCAGATTCACACATCATAGACTCAAGACACGTAACAAGGAAACACACATGAGACATTAATCACCATCACCACCACCACCACTACCACTACCACCACCACCACCACCACCACCACCACATACAACAACAACAAAAAAAAAAACCTAACTCATCAGCTCATCACTTGGAATTAAACAAGAGAGAGAGAGCGAGCTAGACTAGAAAGAGAGCAAAAAAAAAAAAAAAAAAAGAAAGATAATGACGGTCTGACTTGTTTCTTATAATCTGATTTACTGATTAATGTTCCAGTTGACTGATTGCCTGATTCATTACGTTCCTCGATTTTATCACCTGCTGGATCGAGTTTTTGACTGACAGTTAGCGTGACTTGTTGGTTTCAGGAGGTAAGAGACGCTTCTTCTTAAGCTCGTAACCCTTGCTTTATTTAGGCTCGTAGGACCACCACTACGATGATAACAGTAAACAAATGAGCATTATAGTATTTTTTTTTATATCTATCTTCCTCAACATTACCATAAAAAGATGCTAATACAACCGCTATATATACACACCTAAAAAAAATTCGTTGATAAAATAAAGTGCAAACAGTATTATTTTTTTTATACAAGCGATTTTTGATAAGTAGTAGTTACGACGAGTAGGAAAAAATGAAGGATGGAAAAAATAAATAATAATAGATTTCTTCGTAAAATCTATCAACACGAACTAACTATTATAACTTTGAACTCCACACCTGTGATACCTGTTGTTTTTTTTCCTTCACCCGTCACCTCCACCCATCACCCATCACCCATCAACCCCCCCCCTTGGCCGTCACAGGTGAGGTCAGTGATGGATGTGACGGTGCTTGTTACTGTCTCTTAATTAATTCACTTACGTCTGTCGGCCATTTATTAAGCGAGTTGATTGTTTTATTGATGTGTCCAATGTTGACTGATAGCTTGTCCAGGAGGAGGAGGAGGAGGAGGAGGAGGAGGAAGAGGAGGAGGAGGAGGAGGAGGAGGAGGAGGAGGAGGAGGAGGAGGAGGAGGAGGAGGAGGAAAAGAAGAAGAGGAAGAAAAAGAAGAAGTAGAATAATAATAATAATAATAATAATAATAATAATAATAATAATAATAATAAGAAGAAGAAGAAGAAGAAGAACCACCACCCACACCTGCTCCTCGAGGGGACAGGTGGCGCCAATTAAGGTATACACACACACACACACACACACACACACACACACACACACACACACACACACACACACACACACACACACACACACACCGAGGCTGGGGAGGAGAAGTAAGGAAGCGGGAATGACTCTCAACGTCTGAACAGGTGCATATACAACCCCACTCCCCACCCCCCTTCACCACCACCACCACCACCTGAGCAGACCATGGGCGGGACTCTTCCACCTCAGCGGCACCCCAACGTTAAGGTAGAGCTTAGCCTAAGTCTGTACCACGCTGGGGGTCTATATTTTACCTATGGTGGGTGACGGGTGGGTAAGGTGGGTGAGATGCTGCTGCTGGATGAGGGGACGCCCACCCACCCACCCACCCACTCGCGCCTATACTCATCCATCCGCCCACCCGCCCACCTTCCCGCCCATCCGCCCTCCGCCTGTCTGCCATTCCTGGTTCACTTCACTTATATTCGAGTGTTTGTTGATTGCTTTACTAACTCATGTCTTAACTTTACCTTCTTCCTTCTTTCTTCCTCTTTTCTTTCCTCTCCTCCTTCCTTTACTTTACTTGTCTATACTTTTCCTTCCTCTTTTCCTTAATATTTGTGCACACGGAACACGTTTTGAGGTGATGTCAATATTTTTATGTAAACGCTACGTCCTCGTGAGCGGAATTAATTATTTATTTAACGTTAATAGTACATTTAATAGTTTTAATTTCATTTATTATTTTTATTTATCCATTTATCTATTTTTTTCTTCTTCTGTTCCGTCCCCAGTTTTATGAGCGTTTTGCTGAGTCGTGTCTTAAGCTGTTTGTGTTTCGTGCCTGAAGCAGACGCCTGACGCTGCCGCAGTATGAGTGGGGGGCAGGGGGGAGGGCGGGCGCGGGGGTGCGGTTGGGGATATAGGACTGGGGCAGGTGTGCGTGCTGGGACCCCAAACATCAGGTGGGTTAATCACGATAGGAGTAACCAGGTGAGTCCATTACAACTATTCTCGTACTCATCCTCCCATGCACGGATCAGATCGTCATTGCACGCACGCACCACCACCACCATCACCACGTCCTTGATCCAATGATAGGGAAGAAAAAAAAAGACAAAAACTTAACTTGACCGTAAATCTTCTCGCAGCGTTTTATAATTCACAATAAAAATGTGTTCGTGCGTTGGAATCACACGCCAAGCCTCTTTATTGCCACCTGTCTGCTTCCTACATGATGCAAACAGCAGGTTGGGCAGATTTCCATCACAGCGGCGACAGCTTTCACATTCAGCGGCTTGTTAGGATTTCACGGTGAAGACATTTGCGGCAACATCAGTGTTTTACAATTATTGAATGAACATTAACACATCGTACACCGTGTTTTCCAGACATCAATTTGTTTTTTCTGTTGTCGTAAGAGTATATACGTTTTATTACATGCATATAAAACACTCAATGTCTAGCAGCGCACACGCACACGCACACACGCACACACACACACACACACACACACACACACACACACACACACACACACACACCGGCGCCAGGGCACGGCAGAGTCTGTGGGATGGTTACCTCATCTCAGACACGTTCAAGCATTTCGAAAGCGATTGCGTCTGAAATCTGTAACATTATTTCCAACACGATGCGAATATTCCGGAAAAATATACACCCGACCTTTCCTTCCCTGGACGGGCGGTGTGGTAAGGGAGGAGCAGAGCCTCGACCAAGGAGAACCAGGCGAGTATGATAGTATGAATGACCAGTAAAGTGAAGGCGACAACCATGATGCTACAGGAATAATTAAGTTTACACCACTAATTAGTGTTTAGTGACGGTAATTCCAGCACCACTAACTGTCACACAACCTCACACCTCACACCAACAGTACCTCACTACCTCATACACACACGCCACGAGTATAAGGTGCAAACATACATACATACACACACCCCACAGGTATCTAAGCCCACAGATATTTACACAGTACCCAAACCAGACAGGATGGTAACACGCACACCACCACTACATCCCCGCCCCCCACCAGCATGACTGTCATACCACCCTGCACACCAAGCATGACCAATCCAGTTCATTCCTAGCCACACCATCCACCACACAGTTAACTTTACTCCTCATTAACCTTCATTTTTTACCTGTCTACCACCACCACCACCACCACCACTCTGGCGCATCACCCAAACCACACACAGGTAAACCCTCCCCCCACCCTTGTCACCTGTGGAGGGGGTGGATGTACAGGTGAGGAGTGGGCCCAGTGACCAGCCAGATGTTCGTTCCATGAATAATTAAGGAAGCAAAGAGAATGAGTTTAATGGCGCCACAACAATGAGGTTATTGGTGAAGGAGGAAAAGGTCGGCGTGACGGAATGCAATGTTGAGGGACACTAAGTTTGACCCTTAAGAGGATGTCCGTCACTGTGTTGTGTTCCGGTTATGTAAGGAAATGTAAGTCCTTTGTGTCGTTTTAGTTACTATATGTGGTGGTGTTTTTAGTGGTGGTGGTAGTAATAGTAGTGGTTGTTGTAGTAGTAGTGGTAGTGGTGGTAGTAGTAGTAGTAGTAGTAGTAGTAGTAGTAGTAGTAGTAGTAGTAGTAGTAGTAGTAGTAGTGGTGGTAGTAGTAGTAGTAGTAATTGTTGCTGTGCTGTTGTTGTTGTTGTTGTTATTACTGTTGTTGTTGTTGTTGTTATTACTGTTGTTGTTGTTGTTGTTATTACTGTTGTTGTTGTTGTTATTACTGTTGTTGTTGTTGTTGCTGTTATTGTAGTAGTACCAATATCTGGAAACAGTTCATTATGTTGTTGGTATAGCATTATCATCATCATCATCATCAGCAGCAGCAGCAGTGGCAACAATCATAATGGCAACAGAAGCAATGGTAATGATAATATTATAGAAGATGGAGGTGATGGTGGTGGTAATGGTAGTGGTAGAAACGGCGGCGGCGGCAGCGGTGGTGGTGGTGGCGGCAGCGGTAGTGGTGGTGGTGGCGGGGAGGAGTGGAGGGTGGTGGTGGTGGTGGTGGTGGTGGTGGTGGTGGTGGTGGTGGTGGTGGTGGTGGTGGTGGTGGTGGTGGTAGGGGTAGGGGTCAGGCCGGGATGCCCATAAAAGGCAACATCTTTGATTCAGCCCAGACCTGCCGCCCACAGTACCCTACTTCTTCCCGCCACGGCCTTTCCTCCCGCCCTCACGCCCATCCTCCTCACCCTGGCATCCTACAAACACACACTAGGGACATGTGACACCCTAACCTCACCCAGGGACAAGGCATCACGGGCTGGACACTGCTAGGGCGGCGTTGTGAGGGCCGTGAACAGACACATGTGGATGGAGCGACGCGCGGGACACTAGCTGGCAACTCAACGTGGGTATAAGATGCAATCTGCAATTTCTCCCTTTAATGGTCAAGCATCGTAAGGTAAACAAAAGGTGTTCTTCTCTCTCTCTCTCTCTCTCTCTCTCTCTCTCTCTCTCTCTCTCTCTCTCTCTCTCTCTCTCTCATTGTGTAGTTTTCCTTATCACTGACAGACATACGTAGACAGACACACACACACACACACACACACACACACACACACACACACACACACACACACACACACACACACACGACACACTGAAGTTACCGCATACTAGGCCTTTGTATTATTATTATTATTATTATCATTATTATCATTTATCATCGTTACTGTCATTCATATATTTTTTTTGCGATATACAAATCTTGCGTCTGAAATTCCTCACGTCCTCACCTCTCCTTCCTTCCTGTTCTCCTCCAGTCCCTCCCTCCTTCCCTTCTTCCCTCCCTCCCTCCCTTCTTCCCTCCCTCCCTCCCTCCCTCCCTACCTCCTCCTCCTTCTCGCCATTCCTATTTTTTTTCTATCCTCCTCCACTCCTTCTAATCTGAGATACACACAAAATGACGTGGACTGCTAAAACTCTCTCTCTCTCTCTCTCTCTCTCTCTCTCTCTCTCTCTCTCTCTCTCTCTCTCTCTCTCTCTCTCTTCTCTCTCTCTCTCTCTCTCTCTCTCTCTCTCTCTTTATTTATTTTTCGTATGGCCAATGTTTTAATCTTTCCTTGACCGTCCGTCACGGCTCACCTGTCTTTGCCAACCTGAGAGAGAACAGGTACTAGATAAAGAGAGAGAATGTTGTACTGACCTCTCTCTCTTCTCTCTCTCTCTCTCTCTCTCTCTCTCTCTCTCTCTCTCTCTCTCTCTCTCTCTCTTCTCTCTCTCTCTCTCTCTCTCTCTCTCTCTCATATGCTACTAATATATAGGCTATCAGGTAGGTCAATAAATAAATGCAAAAATATTTCCATTCAAAGTTTCATGACTGGATTAACCTTTTGTGAGAGAACCAGGTTGTCAGGAGGAAGAGGAGGAGGAGGAGGAGGAGGAGGAGGAGGAGGAGGAGGAGGAGGAGGAGGAGGAGGAGGAGGAGGAGGAGGAGGAGGAGGCAGTTTGTGGATGGTACATAAACTACACAATGAAATCTACAGGTAAGGAAGCAGGAAGGTAGGTCAAAGGCTGCCATGAAAATTCTACTGGAAAGCTAGTGAGTAGAAGAAGTTGATAAAGAAAGAGGAAAAAGGAAGAAGAAAAAGGAAGAGGAAAAGAATACTAATCACTTTTAACATGTAATAAATAATATGTAAAATTTTTTGGGTGAAGAAAATGTGACGTGGATTGATTTAAAGATTTTGGTATGATTTTTTTTTTTTTTAAGTATCAAGTGTTTCTGTCTAGCGAGCGGAAAGATTGTTCCAAATATTACAACGGTAGTGAAATAAGAAAGTGTTTAGTTTCATTTGATTTCACTTATTTACTGACAGTCTTAAATCCGTTATTCCGAGTAAAGTTTCATCGGTCGACAATGAAGTAATCGTTGATGTTAATGGTGTTGAATCTCATAAAAACACAATATTAACGTCTATAAAGTCTTCAGTCTTCGTTTGGATAACCTATAC
>JAXIVD010002140.1:0-2500 GCA_036785275.1 Cancer borealis
GTACAATCAATGACCTCCCTTTTAAATGCAATGCATATGAATCCACATGCAAGTAGTTTTTTGTGATGAGCCTAACATAATTACTACTGAACCCCATCCATATTTAAAAATACTAGCATTCAACAGTTTAAGTATACTTCTCCACTTAGACAGTTGTATTGAACAATGTATTAACGTAACTAATAGGAAATATGACGTACTAGGATTTTGTGAAACGCGCCTTAATGATGTCACCTGTGATCTCTATTCCATTAATGGCTATGACAAATACTTCAACAACAGAAACTCACACGGTGAAGGTGTTGCCCTCTATTTATGTCTAACTCTTCAGTCACGTTTACTCAGTGATTTATCTTTGCAGTTTCCTCACATAGAAACATTATTCTTAGAAGTAACACAACCACATAAATGTATCATTGGTATGATTTATAGACCCCAAACTCTGATGGTGATGATTTCATTTTGTCTATTGATAATATAATTTCTGTTGTGTCTGTCTAAATTATCTGTATACATTATAGGAGACTTTAATATTAATATCTTTAATTACAATGAAAGGAAATCTCAAAATTTGGTAAACAGTTACTCCTTTTTTTCTACAATTAATAAACTAACACGAGTAACAAAACACATCCGCTTCAATCATTGATCACATCTGGACCAATAATTTTGATAATTATATAAATACAGGTTGAACCTCCCAAATCTGGAATTTCGTCACCCGGCAACTCCTGTAATCCGGCATAATTTTAATGTGCCGGAATAATTTAAATTTGCCCGTATGATTTTAATTTGCCGGACGGCCGTTAGGACGCGGCGGCGCTGTGCTCTGTCATTCTGGAGCGCAGTCATTCTGGGTTAGTGGAGTGACAAAATTCATTGTGTTAACTGCAAAGCACCCCTCGGATGTTAACATTAACTATATTTCTGTAATATTTACCCCTAAATATGGCTCCTAAGCGACCAGGAAGTGATAGTATTGTTAGTGAAGCTAAGAAAAAGCGTAAACGTATGACAATATCAGTACAACAGAAGGTGGACCTGTTGAGGAAGCTGGATAAAGGTGTCTCAGTGCGGACCCTATGCCAACAGTACAACATTGGCTCATCAACTGTTTATGATATTAAGAGGCAGAAAAATCAACTTCTTAAGTTTTACAGTGAGTCTGACAGTAAGAAGAGCATGGAGGTTCGTAAAACGCTTAAAGAGCAGTGATATAGACAGTGCTCTCATACAGTGGTTTAAACTTGGCGAAGTGTTTTAAGGACCACCTGTAGTCCGGAATTTTCCGTGGTCCGGCAAGCCTCAGGTCAGGAAGTTGCCGGATTTGGGAGGTTCAACCTGTAGTGAAATAATATTGAACTCTATTAGCGATCACTTTCCCATATTTAGCTAGTTTAAACACACGAACCTTAATAACACCTCAGATACAGTAACCTTAAAGAAAAGATAGTTCATTAATGAAGATATGACAGCTTTTAATGATGAATTGAATAACTTTAATTGGAACACTAATGCATATAATTATAAAGTAAATGATCTTTTTAATAGATACATTAACAAATTTACAGAACTTTACAACAAACATTTCCCAATATCAACAATCAAAATTAAAGGAAAATACGCAAATAAACTTTTTATAACCCCTGCTATTCAACAGTCAATTAAACAACGTAATAAACTAAAAAAAAATTGTATGCTAAGTGGCCTTTAACGTATGAAAACACTTTTAAATCCATATAGAAAAAAATTGGCAAAAATAATAAAAACAGCAAAAGAAAATTTTTATAAAAGTAAACTTAAAAGATCATGCTGGGGATTCTAAGAAAACCTGGAACATCATTAGTAGTCTTCTGGGGAAAAGTAAACCTAAATTACCATCATCTTTCTTTTTCAATAGGGTTACTGTTACTAATCAGTATGATGTAGCAAAACAATTCAGTGACTACTTCAGCAGCGTAGGTGTCACACTTGCAAATAACATTCAAGAACCAGAACATCCTTTTAATACCTACCTGCCAGAACCAGTCCCATTTTCTATGTATTTAACACCAACTTCACTAGAAGAAATTAAATCAATTATTCAGAATATCAAAGTCTCCTCTCCTGGCCATGATGACATTAATATGAAAGTAATCAAAGATTGCTGTGACTCAATTTCTCCATTCTTATTGTTCATCATTAACAAATCATTTCAAGAAGGTACATTCCCGGATCACCTAAAAATTGCACGCATTGCTCCTATTTTTAAGAGAGGTGACAACTCTTTACCTCAAAAATATAAACCGATTTCCATCTCGCCAAGCCTTTGAAAAAGTAATGGCTATAATACTAACGAATTACCTTTGCAAACATTCCATCTTAACATCTTCCCAGTATGGTTTCCGTCCTAAATTTTCTACAGATTTAGCAGTCCACCACCTTTGCCAGAACGTTTACAATGCTCTCGATGGTAAAAATGTTTCAATTAACTGTTTTTTTTGCGATCTTACTAAGGCTT
>JAXIVD010002140.1:5000-60000 GCA_036785275.1 Cancer borealis
GCCCTAAAAGCTTGTTTGAAGGGATAGGGGGGGTTGGTGGGGAATCGAGGTGGCGGATTTAATATCCAGAAATACCATATATATATATATATATATATATATATATATATATATATATATATATATATATATATATATATATATATATATATATATGATTCATAACCATGTATTACTATTTAGCCAAGTAAAATATATCAATCAATATCAATATTGTAGTGACAACACACATACATTCACACCCACATACACTCCCACACATCCAGAGGTTGAGCCTATAATTACTTCCCAAGAGACCACGGCTGAGGTCGAGATTAACTCCTTGACCTCACCTCACTTGTCACCTCACCCACATGACCGCCGAGTGAATCCACCAGCAGTCTCTCACCACACACACTCCAGACAACACGTCCAGCATCGCGTCTGGGAGCCGCACGCCGGGGCTCCCCAGACATCACACACACATCTGTCTACTTGTGTACGTACAACCAACGCTGCAGCAATAAACCAACCAAGCAATATTACGTCTGTTGTTCCAACCTTTGTGTGTACGTAACCCAGCAAGAAGCCACATTGGTGACCCCCCGGAGTGACCGACATCGGAATGACAGACGATCCGCCGCCCACGCCCACGTTGCCCGCCCGGTATTTTTCGCCGCCCTCGTCCTCACCCGCTACCTCACGTGCCTGCCGCGGCCTCCTGAAGCCTGTCGCTGCCTCTGACGCTGCCCTCGCCACTGCTCAACCTGCCGCTGCCAACGCTGCCCGTGTCGCTGACGCAGCCGCCCCCACCCGCCAGCCTGCCGCTGATCCAAGGTACTGCTCCTACTGCTGCCCAAGCAAACCGCAGTACCGCAGCTCGCAGCCGCTCCCGCCCGCCAGCCTGCCGTTGATCCAAGGTACTGCTCCTACTGTCGCCCAAGCAAACGGCAGTACCGCAGCTCGCAGACGCCCCCGCTCGCCAGCCTGCCGCTGATCCGAGGTGCTGCTCCTACTGCCGCCCAAGCAACCGCAGCTTCGTACCCTCGCAGCCACGCAGTCCCACAGCTTTGCAGCCCCGCAGTCGACACTTCATGCCAGCAGGATCGCTCCAAGCCTCCCTCCCTCACCAAAACCATAATTGTATATATTTTTTTCTCTATGTACTATGTAATATTTTTTTCTCTATGTACTATGTAATATTTTTTTCTCTATGTACTATGTAATATGTTTTTCTCTATGTGCTATGTAATATATTTTCTTTGTGGGGGAAGGGGGGTGATGTAGTGACAACACATATACATACACACCCACATACACTCCCACACATCCAGAGGTTGAGCCTATAATTACTTCCCAAGAGACCACGGCTGAGGTCGAGATTAACTCCTTGACCTCACCTCACCTGTCACCTCACCCACATGACCGCCGAGTGAATCCACCAGCAGTCTCTCACCACACACTCCAGACAACACGTCCAGCATCGCGTCTGGGAGCCCCACGTCGGGGCTCCCCGGACATCACACACACTCATCTGTCTACTTGTGTACGTACAACCAACGCTGCAGCAATAAACCAACCAAGCAATATTACGTCTGTTCCAACCTTTGTGTGTACATAACCCAGCAAGAAGCCACAATATCAATCTCTCTCTCTCTCTCTCTCTCTCTCTCTCTCTCTCTCTCTCTCTCTCTCTCTCTCTCTCTCTCTCTCTCTCTCTCTCTCTCTCTCTCTCTCTCTCTCTCTCTCTCTCTCTCTCTCTCTCTCTCTCTCTCCTTTGAACACAGCCTCGCTCTAGTATCCCTGACTTGTCCTTTATCTCATCTTACATTTTTTTCCTGCACCATCTTCTTCCCCTACTTCTGCACCCTTTCCTTAATGCCTTCTGCTTCTCCCCTTCCTATCAGTTTCCCGCCTTTCCCATGCCTCCCCTCTCTTCCATTCTACCTCCCTTCCCCCTTTTCCCTTCCCTCTCCCTCTCCCTCCGCTTATCCCACCTGAAACACACTGTATGGTGTTGGTTTCGGTTGTTGCTGCGAATGATAGTATTGTTTACTCCTTCGGTCATTAATGGACAACTTGAGAGAGAGAGAGAGAGAGAGAGAGAGAGAGAGAGAGAGAGAGAGAGAGAGAGAGAGAGAGAGAGAGAGAGAGAGAGAATGAAGTAAAGTGGAATAGAAGGGGTGAAGAGCCGTGTGGGCTTCAATCACGTCAGCGTTATGGGGATTATATTTCACTCGGAGTGGATCAGCCGGGTATTGGTCGTGTGAGAGCTGAGGGAGATGTTCTGGCACGGTTTGCATTCAAGGTTGTGAGTGGTGTGCGGTTTTAATTATTATTTTACGACAAGGTAACGGAGCAGCTGAAGGTGTAGAAATTTACGTTTCTGTTTTCTTCTGTGTGTCTGTTAATTTATTTTTTCTTTTGGTGCCAGCCTGCCATGCTAATTGAACGAACAGCAGAGTATAGGGATGGAAATGAAAAATGAAAAAGGTTAACGAGAAGCAGATTACTTTTTGCAGTTTGCAGTTTCTATTTTTCTTTTTCATTCTCTATCTGAGAGTAATTAAGCTTGACAGCGAAATGTCCTTTACTCTTTTGAGGGTGAACAATTTTTTTGTTGTGTGTTTATGTATGTATGTATCAACCTGTGTACTTATTTATCTATATATCCATATATTTATACACCTATACATACATACACACATACATACATACAGGTGCCACATTCCTTTCGGTGTCTTAGGTGATAGTCCAGTGTGCCCTACATCGGGAGGGCCCCGTCAGCCACGAGGGAATTAGTTTATTGCACCTCAACACTTCAATGCTCGCCTTCCCTCCCGCATCTCAGCAAACTGCGTCTCCCCTCACCCTCGCTTCAACATTCTTCAACTTATCTCCTTTGTCTCCTACTTCCTTCTGTTACTTGTCCCATTTTTCCTCAGCCTCATTTTTTTGTCTTTCACTTCATCTATTCTCTCTCTCTCTCTCTCTCTCTCTCTCTCTCTCTCTCTCTCTCTCTCTCTCTCTCTCTCTCTCTCTCTCTCTCTCTCTCTCTCTCGCTCTCTCTCTCTCTCTCTCTCTTTCGTCTCCACATCTATCCGGTATCCTATTTCCTCCTTTCCACAATTTCTAGGCTTGTCTCCTTTATCATCCGCCTCTCTCTTGTCCCCTCCTTCCTTATTCTTTGTCACAAAACTCATTCCCCGTGGTTGGAACGATTCCCTCTCCCAAGGGTAACTTCTCATAAAAGAGCTCTTCTGATTGACTCCTGTGATATTTTCTCGACCATTCTATTTCCGATATATTTTCGTTTTTACTTATATTTCAATTCCTTCCCACATCATATAGAGTTCTTGTTATTAACTCTTAACATATATAATATACATAATCTTCACTGTTCGTTTACAGTGACATGCATTATATATTATGTATGTAATATCCATTGAATAAGGTAGGTGTACCACGAACAGTGGTATCCAAGGGTAACTCCTCATAAGTGCCTGCACTCTAATTTTAATTTACGTGGCTCCAATGTCTCCCTTCTTTTGTTGTCATGTAATCCCTTAATTTGTTAAGTTTGTGTACATTTTTGCAGTCCCTGTCATTTTACAAATTTTTTCGAATTTTTCTGCTGACTTTAGTCCTAGTGATCAAGTTATACGAGGCCTGTGCTTTTATCTTTTCAATTTTTATAAGATATTGTTTCCACTCCGAAGCCTAATGCAACTAGGTGAGCCGGATCTCGGATGCCTCAGTGTTGACCTACTCGGTGAGGGGCTTAGTATGGTTTCTGGGTTTGTTTATTCACGTTTCTGTGATATTCAGCGCCTATTTTTGCCTCGGATTACGTACTAATCTATTCTAAGGCCATCAGGGCATCAGAAGGGTATGTATTGCAAGCCTGTGTTCGGTTTGGCAGGAAATATGCATGTCAACACACACACACACACACACACACACACACACACACACACACACACACACACACACACACACACACACACACACTCACTCACTCACACTCTCACTCTCACTCTCAGTCTCACTCTCACTCACACTCATACTCACACTCACACTCACACACACACACACACACTCTCTCTCTCTCTCTCTCTCTCTCTCTCTCTCTCTCTCTCTCTCTCTCTCTCTCTCTCTCTCTCTCTCTCTCTCTCTCTCTCTCTCTCTCTCTCTCTCTTCTGTTTCTAGTTAGGGAAGGAACGAAGGATTACCGGTACAGGAGAACAAGGGAATGAATGCTTAACGGTACGCTTATGTGAGTACTGTATGAATATCTTTTTACTATTTTTTTTTTCAACACACCTGTTACGGGAGAGACATGTGATGCTTCTAAGACAAGAGTTGGGCGTGAGAGCTGGTGGCATCTTTTGATGTGTCTAAGGCCTCTTTCCCACGGTGCGGGCCTGCCTCCACAAATAAGCTCAACACACCCGCCTCCACGTATCCTTGTAACAGTCTCTCCTACACCCTTCTTAGAAAACGTGCGGTTTGCAGCTCTGGTGAGAATGTGCTGCTTCACCACTATCTATTGTAACTTTATTTTTATTATTTCTTTCGTTATTCATTGTATAATTTTGTATTTTTCATTTATGTTTTTCTTTTGTTATAATTATTACTAATATGATTGCGTTGTATAACAGCGCACACTTCTTACTTGGCGCTCACTGTATGAGCGCGTTGCCCATATATCTATACGAATATTTGATATTTTTAATCTGTTTGTTATGTATAGTATTTTTTTTTTTAAAGGTTTATTATGTAATAATGTACACTTATACATGGCACATATATACAAATGTACATGTTACACAAAGCGGGGAGCCCGCCGGTGTAGTAGTGAGTCAAGACACGGCGGTGTGTCCCGCGCGTGGCTTGTCTGTTACTGGTGGGTGGTGGCGGTCCTCACCACCCGTCGCCCGGCTGGGCGCGGGCGGTGATCAGCGCGGGGGGGGGGGTGCTGTTCGCAGCACCTTCAGCAGCACATTTGTTGGTGTGCGGCGGACCAACTGGGCAGCACTTGCCTCTCGCGCCCTCAGTAGGGCGCCTCGTACAGGGTGGGCGGCGGGCGCTGGCTCTGGCCTGAGGCAGGCGGTGGCTGGGCAGGAGAGGAGGTAGTGCACCAGTGGGCGCCGGGAGCGGCCGCCGCAGTGCTCGCACCTCTTCGCCACAAAGTCGTCGTGTAGCTCTTCCCGCGTGCAGTAACCCAGCCTGACACGCTGCAGCAGCACGCCGTCTGCTCTGGGCTGGTGGTGGGCGGCGTCCAGTGGGCGGTAGGCGGTGGCTGCAGCATACCACGCCGCTTGCTTCTTGGACGCCTCCCATTCCTGGTGTTGCTGGTGGGCGTTGTGGGCGGCCATGCGCTTGGCCTGCGCCTTGAACTGCTGTAGGCTGAGGCGCACGGTCCAGGTGATGGTGGGGCCGTGGGCGGCTCCCTTGGCGGTCTCGTCGGCAGCCTCGTTACCGCGCACGCCCACGTGGCTGGGAATCCAGTGGAACTGGACCCGCCTGCCCTGTGCTGCCAGGTCCTGCAGGGTGCCCAGGATGGTGGTGGTGAGGTGGATGTTGTCCCTGGTATGGGCGTGGGCGTGCTGCAGCGCTTGCAGCCCCGACCTGGAGTCCGTGTGTATCACCACTGTGGCCTCCCGGCGGAGCAGAGCGTGCTGAAGGGCGTGCAGGATCGCTACCAGTTCTGTCTGGAGGGTGGAGCAGTGGTCTGACGTCCTCCACGCCCGCGTCAGACCGCTCGTGACGAAGGCGGCGCCGGACCTCCCGCTGTCGGGATCGACGGAGCCGTCGGTGAAGTAGATTGCGCTGCCCGGCTCCGTGACCTCAGACATGGATCTAAGGGCGTGTTGGCGTAGCTTCTCGGTGAGGCAGTGCACCTTGCTGGCGGGCAGCTGTGTGGCAGTGAAGTCGGCGGCGGGGAGCTCCCATGGTGGTGGTGGAGTGTAGGCAGGGTGGGGGGTGTCAGGGTCACACCACAGCCAGTTCTCCGCCTGGCTGAGGGTGGTGGTTGCTAAGGTGGCGTTTATGAGCCACCTGTTGTTGCGCAGACACTCGATGCCCTGCGCCATGGCCACCCGGAGTCTCTTCTGCGCCACGCCCTCCACGTCGCGCTGGAGCACTCTGGCCACCCGGCAGGCCACGATGCACTTCACCCTGGCGGTGAGGGGCATCAGGTGGGCCTCGCTCTGCATGACACAGGCGCTGCACCACCTCGGTGCCCCCAACATGGTCCTCATGGCGGTGTTCTGCACCACCTCCAGGCGCTGCTGCTGCTGCCGGGGCAGCGCTACGAGGACAGGTGCACTGTAGTCCACCAGGGAGCGCACTGCCTGCAGGTAATAGAGGCGGAGGACGGGGAAGGTGGCCCCCGCGCTCGGCCGCGTCATGGCCCTCATCAAGTTGAGCCGGGCCTGCGTCCGTTCCCTCAGGTATGTGACGTGCTGCGTGAAGGACAGCTGCCTGTCCACCCACACCCCGAGGTACTGATAGGAGTCGGTCCAAGCCAGCCCGACTCCCTGGACGCTCAGCAGCTGGCCGGCAGGCGTGGGAGTCTTGATGGCCATGGCCCGGGACTTCACTGCCGAGATCTTGAGCCCCAGCTCTTCGCACTTGGCGGTGATGAGGTGCAGCGCCACTTGAGTCCGCGCGAGCTTGTCACCACGCCCGGTGACGACAAGGGCGAGGTCGTCAGCGTAGCTGAGGAGGATGGTTCCTTCCCGGAAGGGGAGCGCCATCAGCTGCTCCATCAGCACGTTGAAGAGGAACGGTCTGAGGATGCCGCCCTGGGGCGTCCCGTTCTCGAAGGTCAGGTAGGGAGACTTGTGGCCCTGGAACCTCACATGGGCCTGGCGCTGCTGAAGGTAGTCCCGGAGCCAGCCCAGCAGTCTCCCTCGGATGCCCTTCCTCACAAGGGCGGCGAGTATGGCGTGGGGGCTGGCCAGCTCGAAAGCCTTCTCGAGGTCGAGGAAGACTACGATGGTGGGCTGATTGTTGGCGTGAGCCAGGAGGGTGATGACTGATGAGGCAGTCCGCCGTGCTCATCCCCCTGGTGTAACCGAATACGTGGGGATGCAGACTTCCCACGCTCCACTGTAGGCGACTCAGCACCATCCTCTCAGCTGTTTTTCCAGTGCAGCTCAGGAGGGAGATTGGCCTGAAGGCGGTGGGATACTTCGGCTTGGGGATGGGCTGGATGTCTGCGACCTTCCATGAGGGCGGCAGGCGGCCTGCCTGCCACGACGCGTTGACAAGAGCCAGCAGCGCGGCGTCCCCGGCGGGCCCAGCGTGTGCCAGCATGGAGTACCGCACTCCGTCGGCCCCCGCCGCTGTGTCACGCCCACGCTTCGCCCTGGCTAGCTCCTCGAACGTGAAGGGCTGGTCCGTCGCGTGCGGCTGGTCCCGCGCCTCCCTGACCTCCTCGTCGCGCTGCGGGCGTAACTGCTGCTGGAGGTGGCGGGTGTGGGGAGGGAACTGCTCGTTGGAACTCCTCGCTGTGAAGCAGTTCACCAGCCGATCTGCCTCTTGCTGTGGGCGTGGGTGGGCGGTTGGGCGGGTCGGGGCAGCGCCTGAGGCCTTCCTGAAGCACCGCCACAGCTGGCCGAGGGAGGTGTGTTGGCTGAAAGAGGCGCACCACTCCAGCCACTTTGCCTCCCTGGCGCTCAGGGACACCTGCCGCGCACGGGCCACCACGTCCTGCAGGAGCCGCAGGTTGGTGGCAGTCGGGCGCTTCTCATACAGCCTCCTGTGGACGTTGACGCGGTGATTGTGTTCCCGGACCTTCTCGTTATAAAACCACCAACCCGGGCGCCGGCGGTGGTTCGAGGCGGTCCTGGGCATGGCCGCGTCTGCTGCACCCTCTATGGCCGCTGTGAGGTCCCTCTCCTGCTGGTGCAGGTCCATGTACGTGGACTACCACTCGTCGAGGGCGGCTTGGAACTTGGCCCAATCCGCCCTCCTGACGTTCCACTGCGGCGGCGGGGGAGGGGGGACTGGTGGGGCCACAGTGAGGGTGGTCGCTGGTGAGGGTGGGATGGACCTGCCAGGTGGCGCCGGGCAGTATGTCGCCCGACACCAGCGTGAGGTCAAGCCGCCCCTCCCGGACGTGCGTGGCCTCCCCGGTGTTGAGGAGGTGGACGTGAGGGAGTTCCTCGAGCAGGTCGGCCAGGTGGCGCCCAGTCGCGTTGGTGGGCGACACAGAGTGCAACACCGGGTGGTGGGCGTTGAAGTCGCCCGCCACAAGGAGGCTGGAGTGGGAGGCGAGGGAGAGCAGTTCCCCCGCCTCCAGCAGGTATCGCTGGCTCCTGTATACGTTGTATACGATGAGAGGGAGGGGCCCCAGCTGCAGCTCCAGTGCCAGGACCTCCACGCCGTCCCCACAGTGCACGGGTGTGGCGATCCTGTTGTGCGGGATGGTGCTCCGTATGAGGGCTGCACAGCCACGCCCGTTTCCGTCGCCGGCCGGAAGCGAGTGGAGGGTGTAGCCTGCCACTCGCCACTCAAACTCGGCCGATGTGAGCGTCTCCTGCAAGAGAACCAGGTCCAGGTCCTCCTGGAAGACGGCTTGCAGTACCTGGTGTTTCTTGGGGCGGAGGCCCTGCACATTCCACTGCAGCACCCTCAGCGTGGGCGCCGGCGCGTGGGCTGGGTGGGCGGTGCTTTCACTCCGCACCTCCATCTTGGTTGTGGGCGTGCGGTGGGTGGAGAGGGTGTTGGGTGGGCTCCCTCGTCGTTGAAGGTGATGGTGAGGGCTGGAGGGCGCCCCCTGAGACGTCGGTGAGCATCTCTTCGTGGAGGAGTGCTTCGAGGTCCTGCTCGGTGATGGCTGCGGTGCCCTGCCGGCGGTCAAGCAGCCTCTTTACCAGTCGCACCACACACACGAGGATGACGTCTACAATGGCGTTGCCCTCTTCATTCAGTCCCTCACCGTGGCCAGAGGGTCGAGACTCTGTCGGTGGTTGGGCATTGGGCAGCGCCGTGGGCTGCTCCTCGACGAGGCGGGCGTGGTGGGCGCGGTCCCTGCGTCCCCCCCTCCTCTGTGGCTGGGGGACCAAGGAGGTGGGAGACTGGGTGGAGGTGTGGGCGGAGTTAACGGTGGTGCGGCTGCTGGTCGCTGCCTGCCCCTCCCCCTGCCCTCCCTCGACCTGTCCTGAGCCGGGCCGTTGAGAGGTGGGGGGCGGGTGGGAGGCCGGCCTGTCTGATGGCGTGGGAACAAAGCGTCGTCTGCCTTGTTGCTGGGGGGGTTCCCTCTGCTGCTGCTGCTGTGATAGTCCGCTCGCTGCCTGCCACTCCCCCTCCCCTGGTCCGCCCTGACGTGTGCCGAGCCGGCCAGGGGTGGGGGGTGGGTGGGTGACCCATTCTGACCTGGCTGGTGGTGGCGCGGGAACAAGGTGGCGGTTTCTCTGTTGCTGGGGGTGGCCATGTGGTTCCCTCTGCTGCTGCTGCTGCTGCTGCTGGTGTCCCTGTGGCATCCTCCTCATGCGTTCGAGGCACTTCACGTTCCACGCGTGGTGCCCCTTGGTGCAGTTAGGGCACCGTGCCGTGGTGACCTCGCTGGCCTTGTGGCGATCGATGCACTGCTCCGTGGGGTGCGCTTGGCTGCATACGCCACACCTGACGGGGTGTTGGCACGTGGCCTGGAGGTGCCCGAAGCGCTGGCACTTGTAGCACCTCACCGGCTCACCCTGGTAGGGGCGCAGGGCATAGCGTCCCCAGCTGCCCAGGTCCAGCTTGGGGGGCGGCGGTCCTTCGTACACCAACAAGATCTGCCTCGTGGGGACCTTGTCTCTGTGCGCCCGAAGCCGTCTTGCCGAGAGCACGTGGGGGTGGGCCTCGACAGCCTGGAGGGGGAGGGTGATGGGGTAGCGCTCCAGCACCACCTTGTGCCTCCTCACGCTGGGGTCGAGCAGGATCACACGGTCCCCTTCCTCGGCGAGGCGGCGCAGCAGGGCCTCCGACCAGTCGTCCTTCGGGGTGAGGACGTATTCGCTGGTGAGCGTGGGGCGTACGTTTATACGCAGGGCAGGGTGCGCGCTCTCCAGCTCCGTCACAGTCTGGTATGCACTGGTGGTGTCGTCCTGGTGCACAAGCTTGAACTTGGGCCGGGGGCCTCGTCGGGAGTTCGTGACCGTTTCCCAGCCTCCCTCGTCCTCCTGCTGGGCCTCGGTCTGGGGGCTCTCGTCGATAACGAGGCGACCGCTATCATCGCTGGGGGCCTCCTCTGCGTGGGAGAACTCCGGCTCCAAGCTGCGGGCGGTCCTCTTCGGCGTGGAGGTCTCCGCCGGTGATGCTGAAAGTGAGCGGTTCAGCGTCCGCTTAACCCCTGGGGTGGCTACGGGCGCCAGCCCTTGCACTGCACTGGTCACTGAGGTCATGGTGGCGTTGCAAGGCACACACTATCACTGTTACTGAGGGCATAGAAGCGAGGGGCACGTGTCACTAAGCGCGTCGGACATGCGAGTTCACAACATGATCGTGGGGTGGTGGTGGTGGAGTGTATGTATAGTATCTGGCGCGTTTACTGTATATAACAAACAGATTAAAAATATCAAATATTCTTATAGATATATGGGCAACGCGCTCATACAGTGAGTGCCAAGTAAGAAGTGTGCGCTGTTATACAACGCAATCATATTAGTAATAATTATAACAAAAGAAAAACATAAATGAAGAATACAAAATTATACAATGAATAACGAAAGAAATAATAAAAATAAAATTACAATAGTTAGTGGTGAAGCAGCACATTCTCACCAGAGCTGCAAACCGCACGTTTTCTAAGAAGGATGTAGGGGAGACTGTTACAAGGATACTCGGAGGCGGGTGTGTTGAGCTTATTTGTGGAGGCAGGCCCGCACCGTGGGAAAGAGGCCTTAGACACATCAAAGGATGCCACCAGCTCTCACGCCCAACTCTTGTCTTAGAAGCATCACATGTCTCTCCCGTAACAGGTGTGTTGGAAAAAAAAGAAAAAAAAGAAAAAAAAAAGTAAAAAGATATTCATACAGTACTCACATAAGCGTACCGTTAAGCATTCATTCCCTTGTTCTCCTGTACCGGTAACCCTTCGTTCCTTCCCTAACTAGAAACAGAAAGAGAGAGAGAGAGAGAGAGAGAGAGAGAGAGAGAGAGAGAGAGAGAGAGAGAGAGAGAGAGAGAGAGAGAGAGAGAGAGAGAGAGAGAGAGACAGAGAGAGAGTGTGACCAGCATCCGGATGTGGTCGATAACCTGATGATTTTCCTGGCAAAGACCAATTTAATCAGAGTTATGACCTACTTGTATATTCCAATGCTTTTATTATTGTACCACCTTGTATATACTGCACTTTCCCTTAATATATATATGTTTTGATATGAATGAGAGTATGTATTATATGTCTGGCGTGAATGTCAATTATTCCCCATGTTTATTGTAAATACGTATTCGTACGTATCCTCCCCCATTGTATGTATGTACTATTTTTGTCCCTCACCTACCCTGACTAATGACTTTAGTTTTTGCCTTAGGTTCAGGCTCCCAAGTATGAATGTGTGTGCATGATGCGTGTCTGAAATGGTATGAATGTATTTCTATGTATAAAAATATAAAATTAATAAAAAATATATTATTAAATAAATTAAAGGGAACAAAATTTAATAAATAAATAAAAAATAAACAAAAACAAAAATAAATAAATAAAATAAAAAATAAAAATTAAATTAAATTAAATAAAATAAAAAAAATAAATAAAATAAGTAAAACTTAAATTTATATGGACTAATAGCCTATGCAATGGCTGATGGCAAAAAAATAAAAAAAATAAAATAAAAAATAAAAAAAACTGTACGCCCAGACTGAGCCCAGACACGGTACTGTGTACTTGTCGTCCTGTCGCTCAGGTCTAGGATTATATAAATAAATATAGGTGTCCCTCTACCCATGTACTGAGTTTGTTACCTCATTGTCCTCACCTTAGTGACAACAGTAAGTGTCTGTTGTCAGGTTGTCAGATTGTCCTTCCTCTCTCACCTACTGAGTGTCCGCCTCAGTGAGCGTGCTTTTGGGGTGAATTAACACCGATCGGCCCCCCTAGAGTGGTTTGACAGGACAATCTGACTCTAGGAAACTCCTCCCTGGCTTCCTCCCGCTTGTGTCCCGCTCCCCTCCTGTAGGAGGGGGGTGTACCCCATGGCTGAGGCCACCTCCCCCCTCCCCCCTCCAGGGGAAGGGAGGGTTCTGACCGACCACCCCCGACAACCACACGGCCCATCTCCTATGACCAAGCTACATATGTGACTCTTAAATCTAAGACCCAGACCCGCCTATCTACTGTAAATTCTTTCATAATAAAAAAGGTTATTGATGTAAACATTGGTACTGTTGCCAATGTTAAAAAACTTGCAAGCGAAGATCTGTTAATAGAAACATTCAAATCCAAACAAGTCAGTTCTCTAATGAAGCTACAACGCATGCATGATATTGAGATTGAAGCTTCGATCCCAGTATCCATGAACTCGTGTCGGGGGGTTGCCTCCCATCGCGATTTTGTGGATATGACGGAAGACGAAATCGTTGATAACATGTATGATCAGGGCGTCATTGGGACTCGTAAGATAACTAAATTCGTTGACGGCGCGAGAAGGAACACTGCTTCAGTCACTTTAACTTTTGCTGTTGCCAAGTTGCCTGATAGAGCGGATGTAGAATACGAGCGGGTTCCCGTTCGTCCCTATATTCCAAACCCTCTTCGGTGCTTTAAATGTCAACTCTATGGTCACCACGGAAATGCATGCTTGTCTTTCTGTTCAATCTTTTTGTGGTAAGTGTGCTAGCGAAAGTCATTCGTCGGAACAGTGTTTGTCATTGGTAGAGAAGTGTCGTAACTGTTCAGAAGCTCACTCTACTTTCTCGCGGGATTGTCCTGCTTGGAAGCTGAAAAAAGAGGTCTGTACCGTTAAGGCAGTCGAAGGCATCTCGTACTTTGACGCGAGGAAGCGAGTGAAGGAGGCGCATGTCGCGCCTTCTCCAGGCGTTTCATACGCGGCAAGCGTACAGATGCGTCCAGTGATGAAGTCTGTTTCGATTCAGACTGAACCTCTGCCGGCTGCACCTGCCCAAGCTGTTTCCCTCACTAAAAATATCTCATCTGCTCCTCCAACACCTACTATCATGAAAACAACCACACTTGCCTCTTCCTCCTCCCCTTCCTTTTACTCCACCTCCTCCTCCACCTCCACCTCTAACCCCTCCTTCTCCTCCTCCTCCTCCACTAAAACCAAATATGCCTCTGCTGTCTCTACCACTCCACAAAATGAAAGAAAAGAACGATAAGGATAATAATAAATGTAATTACACAAGATTAGAGCGCAATTCCTCCTCTCATGTCATCCCAGCTCCCGCGCCATCGAGGAGGAGCTCTCACGCTCGCTCCCTCTCGACCAGTTCCAGGTAGTTAACTATTGATGAACCCATGCAGATCTCTTGCAAGGGCCGAGAGAGGTCCCCGGCTAGCGCCTCCGAGCGCAAAAAAACAAAGAAACACAGCCGCCCCCATCGTAACTCTTAAACCATTACGTTCAACGTTTTACAGTGGAACTGTAGAAGTATTTGGAATATACTTCCATATTTGTCACTTTTAGTGAACTTACACAGGCCGTCCGTTATTTGCCTACAAGAGACGATGCTGGAGGATCATCCTGATCCTTCAGTACTAAAACACTACCATGCGTACAGATGACACGACGGTCACGGCGTGGCCGTATACACACATAAAACATTACCACACACAGAAGTGACGTTGGATACCACTCTGGAGGCAGTCGCGTGAAGAGTGAAATTCAATAGCACGTATCTGGCTATCTGTTCTCTCTACTTGCCTCCCAATACGCCTATTGCTGATGATGACTTAAGGTCGTTATTACGCCAGCTTCCAGGCAACAAGCTGGTTTTGGGCGACTTTAACGCTCATCATCAGCAATGGGGCAGTGAGAGGTCAAGTGTACGTGGGGAACAGATTGTTAACATTCTCCTACAGACAAACCTCTCTCTTCTGAACATTGGTTGTGCAACTCGTGTAGACGATCGGACAGGTAACGCGACTGCCATTGACTTGTCATTGGCCTCGCCAAATATGTTCTATGACTTCTCTTGGCAGGTCAGCGACGACGCACACGGAAGTGACCACCTACCAATCTACATCTCTTATGCACGCGACGTTGCCTCTACCCCTCCTCCACCTAAATTTAATTTTAAGAGAGCAGATTGGGCAACCTTCCGTGTGATCGCCTATTTGGATATATCTGGCGAGGACACTGACACAATGGTTAGCAACGCAACACAATCCATTTTACACGCCGCTGAGGCATGTATTCCGAAAACTTCTATAATTCACACAAAGTTTCATGGTGGACAACGGATTGCCGACAAGCACTTCGTGACCGTAATAGGCGATACAGGTATTTCAGCCAGCAGCCCAGTCAAGCAAATTTTATGGCCTATAAAAAGGCAAGTGCTCAGGCAAGGAAAGTCATCCTTCAAGCTAAGAGGGGCTCTTTCAGAGAGTTCACATCATCGGTAAGCCGTACAACCCCGCTGGGACAGGTATGGAATACAGTCCATATCCTTAGCGGGAAAAAAAAAAACCACACCAATAACATCACTCATCACCAACGGGGATGTTTCAGACACCCCCTTCACCTATTGCTAACGTACTAGCCCGGCAGTTTGAACAGGCGAGTAGCTCCGCCTCGTTCCATCCTGCCTTCCTTCCCCGGAAGGAGGCGGCAGAACAAACAGTCCCAAACTTTGCCACAGGAGGCGTAAACACTGATTACAAGTCAGAATTTACGCCGGATGAACTCCTCCTTGCCCTGAAATCCTGTAAAGGCTCCAGTCCTGGTCCAGATCAAATATCATACAACATGCTCCAACATCTCGGCCCTAGTTCACTTATTAAATTACTCTCCCTTTATAATAGAATCTGGACCACTCACACCTTCCCCCAATCTTGGCACTTTGCTCACATTATCCCAATACCCAAAAAGACTAGTCGCCCTACGGACCCCAGTGCGTTTCGCCCTATTGCGCTCACGAGCTGTCTCTGTAAGATCATGGAACGCATGATTAACAAAAGGCTATTTTTAGTTTTAGAAGCAAAAGGTGTATTAATTGGTCAACAATCGGATTTTCGTAAATACCGAGGCACGATGGACCACTTAATGCACCTGGAGCATTGTATTTCAGAAGCTTTCGACAAAAATGAATTCATGATAGGAGTGTTCTTGGACATTCACAAAGCCTTCGACATGACATGGCGACACGGTATCCTCATGAAACTCCATGCTCACGGTTTAAGAGATAACTTGCCTATTTTTGTTTATAATTTCTTACAGAAAAAAACTTTCTCTGTCAAGCTTCCCGGTAACGTATTCTCGGACATTTATGTCCAGGAAAATGGGGTGCCACTGGGTAGTGTTCTTAGTCCTACATTATTTTGTGTAATGATTAATGATATTCTGTCATCAACTCCTGTCCCAAGAAATCTTAAATACTCGCTCTATGCTGACGACTGTGCGTTATGGCATTCGTCGCCAAATGCGCAGTTCTCGGCTGGACAGATTCAAATTGCTCTTGACTCCGTCCAACAGTGGGCCTCTCTGTGGGGATTTAAGTTTTCTGTTCCAAAGTGTATCGGTGTAGTTTTCACTCAACGTAAAATTCCCGCTTTGCATATTTCTCTTCAAGGTCAGCCGATACCGTTTCAAAATTCAGTTAAGTTCTTGGGTCTGCATTTTGACAACAGACTCAATTGGAAAACACACATAAATAATTTACTAGTTCGTTGCCATAAAAAAGTCAATGTCCTAAAATACCTATCAGGTACTTCTTGGGGAGCAGACAGAAAATCTTTATTAATGGTATACAAGTCCTTAATTCGTTCTCACTTAGACTATGGCTCACCGGTGTATGGGTCTGCGTCGGACGCAACACTAAGGAGGCTGGATGTATTTCAGAATGCATGTCTGCGAATGTGCTTTGGAGCCCTACGGTGTACACGCGTGGGGCGTTTGGAGGTTGAGGCCAATATACCACTACTAAGTGTGCGACGGGACGGCCTATTACTGGCATACGGCCTGTCAACGGCCCGGAAGACTCCACTCGGTATCATGGCAGCTAACTTGATTCAACAGCACCACCATCCCCACACTGGTCGACACCGTCCACTAGCGGTCCGCCTTCACACTTTATGCCAGAGGTGTGAGGTGGACCTTGACGGTGTTGACCAGATGGTGCTACCAACTAAAGCAACTTGGGAGCCCAAAGCCATCACCATTACAAAATGGCTACCCAAGCACAAGCCTGCCATGACCGAAGTGGAGATAGGATATCACTTCCGGGCTCTCGTCGCTAGCCTCCCTCCCTCGCTCCACCTGTACACTGACGGCTCCAAGTCGAGTGAATGCGTGGGTGCTAGTGTTTGGTCGCGTGAATGTGCCCTCAGATTCCGTCTACCTTCCCATACATAGGTTTTTTCCTCAGAAATTTTTGCAATTGATAAAGCCATAGATTATGCACTAAATTCAAATCATAATGTAATTGTCATTTTCACAGACTCTATGTAAGCCCTTCAGGCGATAGAGTCATGGCGCACGGATGCCAATGAAATCCAAGGCAACATCATTAATAAGCTAAATTCACGCCGTAAGTCTTTCTCTTTGTTTTGGGTGCCTGGTCATTCGCGTATTTACGGGAATCAGCAGGCTGACATGCTGGCTAGGTCCGCTGCAGAGCTCGAGGGAGCGTGGAACCTCTGTCGCGATCTGCAGTCATGTCTCTCGGCTGCAAAATCATCAGTTTACCTCCTGTGGCAAAGTCACTGGGACAACCTCCATCTTACCACAGTAAAACCCATCCTGGGCGAGTGGGCTTCCTCCAACCGCCCCACAAGGCGTCAGGAGGTGGACCTCGCACGCCTCAGGATGGGCTGCACCCTATCCACCCACATGCTCCCCTACATCGCCCACGCCTTCCCACCCCAATGCATCACCTGTCATATTACCCTCTCTATCGACCACATCCTGCTTCACTGTGTGCATTATCGAGAGGCGCGACGGTCCCTCGCAGCTTTCTGTGAGGCCCGCCGCCTTCCGATGACGCAGACCACCCTTCTGGGTGACCAGCATCCGGATGTGGTCGATAACCTGATGATTTTCCTGGCCGAGACCAACTTAATCAAAGAGTTATGATTTACTTGTATATTCCAATGTTTTTCTTTTTTATTATTGACACTTTGTATATACTGGACTTTCTCTTATTATAGATATGTTTTGAATGAATGATTATGTGTCTAGCGTGAATGTCATTCACTATTCCCCACGTTTATTATAAATACGTATTCGTACGTATCCTCCCCCATTGTATGTATGTATAATCTTTGTCCCCCACTTCCCCTGACTAATGACTTTAGTTTTTGCCTTAGGTTCAGGCCCCAAGTATGAATGTGTATGCATGATGCGTGACTGAAATTGTATGAAAATATTTTTATTTTTTCTATGTATAAAATATAAAATGAATAAAATAAAAAAATAAAAATAAAAAACAAACAAACAAACGAACAAATATGCAAATAAATTAAGAGGAGCAAAATTTGATAAATAAATAAAAGAATAAATAAAATAAAATAATCCTAAAAATAAATCAAATTAAAAATTTTATTTATATGGCCTAATAGCCTATGCCATGGCTGATGGGGAAAAAAAAAAATAAATAAATGTACGCCGAGACTGAGCCCAGACACGGTACTGTGCACACGTGGTCCTGCTGCTTTCGTCTTTCACCTTCGGGTACTTAAAATATTTTGACGGCCTCACACGTCTAGGTTTAGATAAATAAATATAGGTGTCCCTCTACCCATGTACTGAGTTTTGTTACCTCATTGTCCTCACCTTAGTGACAACAGGGTCTGTTGTCAGGTCGTCAGATTGACCTTCCTTTCTCACCTACGGAGTGTCCGCCTCAGTGAGCGTGCTTTTGGGGTGAATTAACACCGATCGGCCTCCCTAGAGTGGTTTGGCAAGACAATCTGACTCTAGGAAACTCCTCCCTGGTGTCCTCCCGCTTGTGTCCCGCTCCCCTCCTGTAGGAGGGGGGTGTACCCCATGGCTGAGGCCGCCTCCCCCCCTCCCCTCTCCAGGGGGAGGGAGGTTCCCGACCGACCACCCCCGACAACCACACGCCCCATCTCCTATGACCAAGCAACATTTGTGACACTTAAATCTAAGACCCAGATCCGCCTATCCACTGTAAATTCCTTCATAATTAAAAAAAGTAATTGATGTAAACATTGGTACTGTTGCCAATGTAAAAAAAACTTGCAAGCGGAGATCTACTAATTGAAACATTTAACGCAAAACAAGTAAGTTCCCTAATGAAGCTACGACGCATGCATGATATTGAGATTGAAGCTTCAATCCCAGTATCCACGAACTCGTGTCGGCGGGTTGCTTCCCATCGCGACTTTGTGGATATGACGGAAGACGAAATCGTTGATAACATGTATGATCAGGGCGTCATTGGGGCTCGTAAGATAATTAAATTCGTTGACGGCGAGAGAAGGAACACTGCTTCAGTCACTTTAACTTTTGCTATTGCCAAGTTGCCCGATAGAGTGGATGTAGGATACGAGCGGGTTCCCGTTCGTCTCTATTTTCCAAACCCTCTTCGGTGCTTTAAATGTCAACTCTATGGACACCACGGAAATGCTTGTCGTTCGGTTCACTCTTTTTGTGGTAAGTGTGCTAGCGAGGGTCATTCGTCGGAACAGTGTTTGTCACGGGTAGAAAAGTGTCGTAACTGTTCAGAAGCTCAATCTACTTTCTCGCGGGATTGTCCTGCTTGGAAGCTGGAGAAAGAGGTCTGTACCGTTAAGGCAGTCGAAGGCATCTTGTACTTTGACGCGAGGAAGCGAGTGAAGGAGGCGCACGCCGCGCCTTCTCCAGGCGTTTCATACGCGGCAAGCGTACAGATGCGTCCAGTGATGAAGTCTGTTTCGATTCAGACTGAACCTCTGCCGGCTGCACCTGCCCAAGCTGTTTCTCTCACTACGAATACCTCATCTACTCCTCCAACACCTACTATCATGAAAACAACCACACCTGCTTCTTCCTCCTCCCCCTCCTCTTCCTCCACCTCCTCCTCCACCTCCACTTCTATCTCCTCCTCCTCCTCCTCCTCCTCCTCCTCCTCCTCCTCCACTAAAACCAAATATGCCTCTGCTGTCTCTACCACTCCACCTAAGGAGACATAAAAGAACGACAAGGATAACATTAAATGTAATTACACAAGATTAGAGCGCAATTCCTCCTCTCATGTCATCCCAGCTCCCGCGCCTTCGAGGAGGGGCTCTCACGCTCGCTCCCTCTCGACCAGCTCCAGATAGTTAACTATTGATGAACCCATGCAGATCTCCTCTTGCAAGGGCCGAGAGAGGTCCCCGGCTAGCGCCTCCGAGCGCAAAAAAACAAAGAAACACAGCCGCCCCCATCGTAACTCTTAAACCTTTACGTTCAACGTTTTACTGTGGAACTGTAGAAGTATTCGGAATAAACTTCCATATATGTCACTTTTAGTGAACTTACACAGGCCGTCCGTTATTTGCCTACAAGAGACGATGCTGGAGGATCATCCTGATCCTTCAGTACTAAAACACTACCATGCGTACAGAAGACATGACAGTCACGGCGTGGCCGTATATACACATAAAACATTACCACACACAGAAATGACGTTGGATACCACTCTGGAGGCAGTCGCGTGCAAAGTGAAATTCAATGGCATGCATCTGGCTATCTGTTCTTTCTACTTACCTCCCAATACGCCCATTGCTGATGATGACTTAAGGTCGTTATTTCACCAGCTTCCAGGCAACAAGCTGGTTTTGGGCGACTTTAACGCTCATCATCAGCAATGGGGCAGTGAGAGGTCAAGTGTACGTGGGGAACAGATTGTTAACATTCTCCTACAGACAAACCTCTGTCTTCTGAACAATGGTTGTGCGACTCGTGTAGACGATCGGACAGGTAACGCGACTGCCATTGACTTGTCATTGGCCTCGCCAAATATGTTCTCTGACTTCTCTTGGGAGGTCAGCGACGACGCACACGGAAGTGACCACCTACCAATCTGCCTTTTTTACGCACGCGACGTTGCCACTATCCCTCCTCCACCTAAATTTAATTTTAAGAAAGCAAATTGAGCAATTTTCCGTGTGAGCGCCGATGTGGATATATCTGGCGAGGACACTGACACAATGGTTAGCAACACAACACAATCCATTTTACACGCCACTGAGGCATGTATTCCGAAAACTTCTACAATTCACACAAAGCATAGAGTTCCATGATGGACAACGGATTGCCAACAAGCATTTCGTGAGCGTAATAGGCGATACAATACAGGTATTTCAGCCAGCAGCCAATTCAAGCTAATTTCATGGACTATAAAAAGGCAAGGGCTCAGGCAAGGAAAGTCATCCTTGAAGCTAAGAGGGGCTCTTTCAGAGAGTTCACATCATCTGTAAGCCGTACAATCCCGCTAGGACAGGTGTGGAATACAGTCCATGTCCTTAGCGGGAAAAAAACAACCACTCCGATAACCACACTCATCACCAACGGGGATGTTACAGACACCCCCCCCCCCAAGCTATTGCCAACACCTTAGACCGGCAATTCGAACAGGCGAGTAGCTCCGCCTCGTTCCACCCTGCCTTCCCTCCCCGGAAGGAAGCAGCAGAACAAACAGTCCCAAACTTTGCCGCAGGAGGCGGAAACACTGATTACAACTCTGAGTTTACGCCGGATGAACTCCTCCTTGCCCTGAAATCATGTAAAGGCTCCAGTCCTGGTCCAGATCAAATATCATACAGCATGCTCCAACATCTCGACCCTAGTTCACTTACTAAATTACTCTTCCTTTATAATAGAATCTGGACCACTCATACCTTTCCCCAATCTTGGCATTTTGCTCACGTTATCCCTTTACCCAAAAAGATTGATCGCCTTACGGACCCCAGTGCGTTTCGCCATATTGCGCTCACGAGCTGTCTCTGTAAGGTCATGGAACGCATGATCAACAAAAGGCTGCTTTTTGTTTTAGAAGCAAAAGCTGTGTTAATTGGTCAACAATCGGGCTTTCGGAAATACCGAAGCACGATGGACCATTTAATGCACCTGGAGCATTGCATTTCAGAGGCTTTCGCTAAAAAAGAATTCATGATAGGAGTGTTCTTGGACATTCACAAAGCCTTCGACATGACATGGCGACACGGTATCCTCATGAAACTCCATGCTCACGCTTTATGAGGTAACTTGCCTATTTTTGTTCATAATTTCTTACAGGACAGAACTTTCTCTGTCAAGCTTCCCGGTAACGTATTCTCGGACATTTATGTCCAGGAAAATGGGGTGCCACAGGGTAGTGTTCTTAGTCCTACGTTATTTTGTGTTATGATTAATGATATTCTGTCATGAACTCCCGTCCCAAGATATCTTAAATACTCGCTCTATGCTGACGACTGTGCATTATGGCATTCGTCGCCAAATGCGCAGTTCTCGGCTGGACGGATTCAAATTGCTCTTGACTCCGTCCAACAGTGGACCTCTCTGTGGGGATTTAAGTTTTCTGTTCCAAAGTGTATCGGTGTAGTTTTCACTCAACGTAAAATTCCCGCTTTGCATATTTCTCTTCAAGGTCAGCCGATACCGTTTCAAAATTCAGTTAAGTTCTTGGGTCTGCATTTTGACAGCAGACTCAATTGGAAAACACACATAAATAATTTACTAGTTCGTTGCCATAAAAAAGTCAATGACCTAAAATACCTATCAGGTACTTCTTGGGGAGCAGACAGAAAATCTTTATTAATGGTGTACAAGTCCTTAATTCGTTCTCACTTAGACTATGGCTCACCGGTGTATGGGTCTGCGTCGGACGCAACATTGAGGAGGCTGGATGTATTTCAGAATTCATGTCTGCGAATGTGCCTTAGAGCCCTACGGTGTACACGCGTGGCGCATTTGGAGGTGGAACCCAATATACCACCACTAAGTGTGCGACGGGACGGCCTATTACTGGCATACGGCCTGTCAACGGCCCGGAAGACTCCACTCGGTATCATGTCAGCTAACTTGATTCAACAGCACCACCATCTCCACGCTGGTCGACACCGTCCACTAGCGGTCCGCCTTCACACTTTATGCCAGAGGTGTGACGTGGACCTTGACGGTGTTGATCAGATGGTGCTATCAACAAAAGCCCCTTGGGAGCCCAAAGCCACCACCAATACAAAATGGCTACCCAAGCACAAGCCTGCCATGACCGAAGTGGAGATAGGATATCACTTCCGGGCTCTCGTCGCTAGCCTCCCTCCCTCGCTCCACCTGTACACTGACGGCTCCAAGTCGAGTGAATGTGTGGGTGCTAGTGTTTGGTCGCGTGAATGTGCCCTCAGGTTCAGTCTACCTTCCCATACATCGGTTTTTTCCTCAGAACTTTTTGCAATTGATAAAACCATAGATTATGCACTAAATTCAAACCATAACGTAATTGTCATTTTCACTGACTCTATGTCAGCCCTTCAGGCGATAGAGTCAGGGCGCACGGATACCAATGAAATCCAAGGCAACATCATTAATAAGCTAAATTCACGCTGTAAGTCTTTCTCTTTGTTTTGAGTGCCTGGTGATTCGCGTATTTACGGGAATGAGCAAGTTGACATGCTGGCTAGGTCCGCTGTAAAGCTCGAGGGAGCGTGGAACCTCCGTCGCGATCTGCAGTCATGTCTCTCGGCTGCAAAATCATTAGTTTACCTCCTGTGGCAAAGTCACTGGGACAACCTCCATCTAACAACAGTAAAACCCATCCTAGGCGAGTAGGCTTCCTCCAACCACCCCACAAGGCGTCAGGATGTGGTCCTCGCACGCCTCAAAATGGGCTGCACCCTACCCACCCACATGCTCCCCTACATCGCCCACGCCTTCCCACCCCAATGCATCACCTGTCATATTACCCTCTCTATCGACCACATCCTGCTTCACTGTATGCGTTATCGGGAGGCGCGATGGTCCTTCGCAGCCTTCTGTGAGGCCCGCCGCCTTCCGATGACGCAGACCACCCTTTTGGGTGACCAGCATCCGGATGTGGTCGATAACCTGATGATTTTCCTGGCCGAGACCAACTTAATCAAAGAGTTATGATTTACTTGTATATTCCAATGTTTCACTTTTTTATTATTGTTACACTTTGTATATACTGCACTTTCTCTTATTATAAATATGTTTTGAATGAATGATTATGTGTCTAGCGTGAATGTCATTCACTACTCCCCATGTTTATTGTAAATACGTATTCGTACGTATCCTCCCCCATTGTATGTATGTATCATTTTTGTCCCCCACTTCCCTTGACAATGACTTTAGTTTTTGCCTTAGGTTCAGGCTCCCAAGTATGAATGTGTATGCATGATGCTTGTCTAAATTGTATGAATGTAATTTTATTTTCTATGTACAAAATATAAAATGAATAAAATAACAACAAAAAAATAATACAAACAAACAAACAAACAAACAAACAAACATTTAAATAAATTAAAGGGAACAAAATTTGATAAATAAATAAAATAAAATAATCCTAAAAATAAAACAAGTTTATAATTTAATTTATATGGCCTAATAGCCTATGCCATGGCTGATGGGAAAAAAAAAAAAAAAAAAAAAAAAAAAAAAAAAACTGTATGCCATACTCACCACGCTCGTGGAAAAAGGCGTGCGAGGAAAACTGCTGGTCTGGCTCCGGGACTACTTGCTCCATCGCCGCGCCAGGGTGAAGTTCCAGGGCTTGAAGTCGAGCCTCCACGAGCTGGAGAATGGGACGCCACAGGGCGGCATCCTCAGTCCCTTCCTCTTCAAACTCCTGATGGAGCAGCTGGTGGCCTTTCCCTTCCACGAGAGCACCGTCCTGCTGAGCTACGCCGATGACCTCGCCCTCGTGGTCACTGGGAGGGGCAACAAGCTCAGGAGGACGCAGCAGGCGCTCAACCTCATTAGCGGGAAGTGCGAGGAGTTGGGGCTCAAGATCTCGGCCGAGAAGTCCCGGGCTATGATGGTGAAGGCAGCGAACCCAGAGTGGCAGCTCCACGTCCAGGGAGTTGGGTTGGCCTGGACCGACTCCTACCAGTACCTCGGGGTGTGGGTTGACAAGCGGCTGTCCTTCACGGCCCACGTCGCCTACCTGAGGGAAAGGACGCAGGCCAGGTTGAACGCTATGCGGGCCATGACACGCCTCACTACGGGTGCCACGTTCTCTGTCCTACGCCTGTAATACGTGCAGGCGGTGCGGTCCCTGGTGGACTACAGCACTCCTGTCCTCATCACGCTCTCACCCAGCCAGCAGGAGCGACTGGAGGTGCTGCAAAACGCCGCCATGAGGACCATGCTGGGGGCACCGAGGTGGTCCAGCGCGTGCGTCATGCAGAGCGAGACCGGTCTGGTGCCCCTCACCACCCGAGTTGAGCAGATCGTGGCCTGCCGCGTGACCAGGGTGCTGCAGCGTGACGAGGAGGGCGTGGCGCAGAGGAGACTGCGACTGGCGATGACGCAAGGCGCCGAGGTCCTCCGCCACAACCCGTGGCTGCTTCGGTCCGCGCTGGCAACCTGCTGCCTTGTCCGCACGGATAACGGACCCGAGCCGCAGTCAGACCTCCCTGCCCCCACCTACCGCGCCCCACCCTCATGGGAGGCCCCCGCAGCAGACTTCACCGTCACTCCTCTACCTGCCAGCAAGTCCCAGTGCCCCACCGAGGAGCTACGGCAACACGCCCTCATGGCCATGGCGCAGGTCACCGAGCCAGGGTGCGCAGTGTACTACACCGATGGCTCGGTAGACCCAGGCAGCGGTAGGACGGGCGCTGCTGCCATCACCGGCGACACGGAGCTGCGCGCCAGGACTCCCGACCACTGCTCCACGCTGCATACGGAGTTGGTGGCCATCCAGCTGGCCCTGGAGCACGCCCAGCACCGTCAGGAGGCCATCGTGGTGCTGCACACCGACTCCAGGGCGGGGCTGCAGGTTCTCCAGCAGCCGCATCCCAGCGACAACGTGGACCTCGTCACCGCCATCCTGGGCAGCCTGCAGAGTCTCACCGCGCAGGGGCGGCGGGTGAGGCTCAACTGGATACCCAGCCACGTGGGTATAGGAGGCAACGAGGCTGCCGACGCGGCCGCCAGGCGAGCCACCGAGGAGCCCCAGGTGACCAGACGCGTCCCCCTCAGCCGGAGGCAAGTGAAGGCGAGGGTCAGACGCGCCGCCACCCAACACGCCCACAAGGTTCATCGGCAGCTCGAGGGGAGGAAGAAGCAGGCTGCCTGGTACGCCGCCGCCACCGACTACCAGCCGCTGGACGCCTCCCAGCAGAGGCCCCGGGCAGATGGCGTGCTGCTGCAGCGGGTGACGCTGGCCTACCGTACCAGGGAGGAGCTGTATGACGGCTTCCAGGGGCAGGAGTGTGACCACTGTGGGAGGCACAGCCGCCACCCACTCCTGCACTACCTCCTGTCCTGCCCGGCGACCGCCGCCGTGAGACCAGCACAGCCAGCACCCGCCCAGCCTGACAGCGGTGGCCTGCTCACCCGCCGCGAGGCCAGGGCTGCCCTCCTCGTCCGCCACACGCCCACGGACGTGATGCTGCGGGTGCTCCGGAGTGCACCTCCACCCCGCTGACCACGCCTTACTGTGGGTGCTCCGGGTGGCAACTCTGCCCCACTGACCAAGACACAACAGTTGTCCGCCACAGTACAGAAGACGGCGAGCACCAGCCCTCGCAACGCCACCGGCGGGCTGATGCCCGCTTTGTGTATTAATATATACGTATATTGTTTACATACTGTATTTTTTTTTTTACACAATAAACCTTTAAATAATAATCGCCCACCCTCATTGGCGGGCTGACGCCCGCATTATACTGTACAAATTCTATATATATTGTAAATTTGTGTGTGACCTTATATGTATGTGATTTTGTACTTGTACAATAAACCTAAACAAAAAAAAAATTTGTCGCCCACTTTCGGCTTGGAGGATACGAAGACAGTTCTAAGCCGAGGAGACGGTTTTCAGCTTGCAACCCGGATTGGATTCCCTTGAAAAACACCGACGAAAAGGAAATATGGCAGCCCAGAGAGAGTAAATAGTTACTTATTTTTAGTAAGATATACTGATTTCCACCTTAATTGTGGGAAATGACGCCGCCTTAGTAGACAAATAGTGCGTTGAATACACAAATGTGATAATACTGTACGGTAAAGGGGTAAAGCATAACCTTAATCAGGGTAAAGCATAGATTTAATCAGGGTAAAGCATAACATTACCCTGATTAATGCCAGTAATGTCATGAAATGAGTAGATAGCGTACTATCTATAATAGCACAGCTTACAGGTACGGCAGCCGTACCTAAGGGCTTGCTTATAGATATGGCACGTGCCTATCTTTGGGGTAATAAAATATGATAAGCCATAGACTACACTATACTTGACTGAACACTCGAAATCTGGCCTTTTGCAAACCGGTCCTACGGCAGATTTTTAGAAAAATCAAATAAAATACTTAGAATTAAGATAGGAACCTCAAATAAAAAGCAAACACTTTAGAGTAATGTAAAGAATATGTGTATGAGCAACAAAAACAAATTAGTCAACATACGTCATCGGTGGGCGACAATTATTGAATCCTAAGAAACCAAGAAAAACACAAAATTTGCAATAAATTCCAGGAATATTGGAATTTGAATCTGAAAACACTTACATGCATAACCCATGTAGTCTATATTAATATTCAATACCATAGAATACACCATACGTGACTGTGCACTCGAAATTGGGTCTTCCGCAAATGGGTACTGAGGTGATTTTTTTTGTTTTATTTGAATAAAATACTTAAAATCATCATAGAAACCTCAAACAAAAAGCAAACACCTCAGAGTAATGTGAAGAATATATTTATGAGCAACAAAAACAAATTTGTCAACATACATCATCGGTGGGCGACAATTATTCAATCCTGACACCAATAAAAAAACAAAATTTGCAATAATTTCCAGGAATATTGGAATTTCAATCTAAAAACACTTACATGCATAGCCCATGTAGTCTATATTAATATGCAATACCATAGAATACACCATACGTGACTGTGCACTCGAAATCGCGTCTTTCGCAAATGGGTGCTGAGGCGATTTTTTGTTTGATTTATTTCAATAAAATACTTAAAATCATCAAAGAAACCTCAAACAAAAAGCAAGCACCTCAGAGTGATGTGAAGAATATGTTTATGAGCAACAAAAACAAATTAGTCAACATACGTCATCGGTGGGCGACAATTATTTAATCCTAAGACATCAATAAAAACACCATATTTGCAATAATTTCACCCAAGGACATCCTGCCCAGGTACCCCGAGAAGTGCCATGTAGCTGCCGCAAGCAGGTCTTCTGGCGGTTCAGGGTCCAGGTCAGAAAGCTCTCCAATTAATATCTGAACCACCCGATTGTCCTCCGTGACCAGCTGCTCCCTGGCGGTCTGCATCTCCTCTGTCACCTCCTCCAAGGTGTATCGAGAAAGGCACGCCAGGTTGACACGCCTGACGATGGCCTCACTCTCAAAGAATTGGCGTACTTGCGTCCAGAGAGACACAAGTCACTGTCTTGCAGGGGGAGAAATATCTTTGTTGCACAGAAAAAAATACACTGTCTACAGTAGCAGTAAGTATAACTCCCTTAAAAAAAAGCACAAATCACTGTCTTGCAGGGAGAGAAATATCGTTATTGCACAGAAAAAAAACCCTGTCTGCAGTAGCAGTAAGTATAACTCCCTTGCAGAAAAGCACAAGTCACTGTCTTGCAGGGGGAGAAATATCTTTGTTGCACAGAAAAAAAAAAACCACTGTCTGCAGTAGCAGTAAGTATAACTCCCTTGAAAAAAAAAAAGCACAAATCACTGTCTTGCAGGGAGAGAAATATCGTTATTCCACAGAAAAAAAACACTGTCTGCAGTAGCAGTAAGTATAACTCCCTTGCAGAAAAGCACAAGTCACTGTCTTGCAGGGGGAGAAATATCTTTGTTGCACAGAAAAAAACACTGTCTGCAGTAGCAGTAAGTAAAACTTCTTTGAAGAGAGACAAATCACTGGCTTGTAAGACGCAGTCATTATCTCCCCCATCACCTATTTTTTCTGCCCCTGGAGCTTCTGCCTTTTCATTCGGTCATGGCTTCTAGTATCCCTCATACAGTCGCCGGTGGCCTGGCGTTTGGAGGGCAACTTGGCGTGAACATCAGAGTTTGTGTCACTGCACAAGTTGGAGCCAAAACCATTGAAAAGGTTGCCGCCCACGACGGGGAGAATCTCGGTGATTACATTGTTCCCATTACAGCACTGTGCCACCTCAAACTCTGGGAACTTCCTGGCCAAAACAACAAGGATCTGCAGGAATGTGTCCTTATGGTTGTCACAACCAAAAAACCTGAAATAAAATGTGAATGTTAGCACATTACAAGTGAACAAAAAATTATACAAATATAAAATAAAAAAACATCCGAAAGAAAAAAGAATAATTCAGAAGTACAATTAAATTTATAAACTAATAGATTAATTCCTATAGTTATATTACCTGTTGTAGTTAAAGTGCTAATAACTATTTTCACATCTTACCTGACCTGCAGTGAACTGCTTGGTACTTCATTGGCATGATGCTGGAAAAATCCTGAGTAAAGGAGAGAGCAAATCTGCAAGTAAAATTTAATTGAAATAAAATTCTATCATACAGTTTTTTTTTTTTTTGTAAATGCGGTTAATAGTTAACCTAACCTCATTAACCTAATTTTATTCACCTAACCAAACCTAAGTTCACTGAAGACATTTTTAAATTAAGATTGCGATTAAATTGCTTATTTTAGGAGAAACTGGGGCCAGATGTTCAAACGTTTGCAGAGGAAGAAGAACAATATAGTAATGTATAATATACCTGAGTCAAACCAAACAAATCCAGAGAGTAGACAAAAGGATGATGAGGATGTATGCAAAGAAATAATAAAGAAATCATTGGAGATAGATAGCACCACTATCAACATCCAAAAAATAGTAAGACTGAGAAAGGAAGCCCAGGAGGGGAGGAATAGGCCAACTTTACTAGTATTGGATAATGAAAACCAGAAAATTAATATACTAAAGAATGCGAGGAAACTGAGAACTGAAACGGAAACTAGGAAATTGTAATTGTAATGTGGGGGGGGAGGGGGAAATGTGCCAGGGAACAGACACTAGGAAAAAACTAGTTGGAATAGCACCTGATTTGACACCAAAACAACGACAACAAGACTATTACCTGAGACAAGAAATAAGAGATAGGAAGACCCAAGGAGAAACCAGCCTCAATATAAAAAACGGAAGATTATGCTAAGTAAACGAGGGAGGTTGGAGAAGATGAAATTAAAAGCAATAAGTAATGAAATAATGCATATAAAATTATTAAATGTTCAAGGACTAGCGAAAACAAAGTTGTGTAAAGTTGAGAACCTAGTAATGAATGAATATGATATTGTTTTTCTAACTGAAACTCAACTAAAAATAGATAAATTACTTATAAGTGATCATTTGAAGTCTTACATGAGTATGAGAAAAGAAAATGAACAGAAAGGAGGAGGTTTATTAGTGATACACAAAAACAACAGTGAGATAGAAATTCTACAAATACAGACAAAAAACACAGATATCATGCACCTCTCTGTTAAGACCGGAAACATAAATTGTCATTTAATTGTAATATATTTCTCATTGTCAGACTTAGACAAACAAGTGTCAATGAAAACAGAATTAAACGAGTTAATAGAGAAGCTTAAAGACCAATCTCTCCTTATGGTAGGGGACATGAACGGCCACGTTGGGTTCCTTGGTGAACAAACTCTAGATAAGAATGGACATATGATAATTGACTGCCTAGAAAAGGACAACCTTATATTACTAAATGATGACATAAAATGTGATGGACTCTATACATGGCAAAAACAGCACCAAAAAAGTGTTATAGACTACGCTATATGTAACCAACAACTGTACACCAGCTTTAATAGTATGAAAATTGACCAACAACAACTTGAAATAGATATTTCTGACCACAATCTAATTGACATAAGTTTGAAAACACAAGTGGAAATCAAAAACTTCGGTATTAACAGTATATGAGAAGTTATAGAGTAATACAGCACAAAGGTAGAACATTCAGAAAACTATGCCGCTAGGGTAGAAAATAGTTTGCAATGGAAGACGGCCACCAATGTCTATGAGCTGAACGAAATAATTATGGAAAGTGCCAAACAAGAACTGAAAAAGAAATACAGAAGAAAAGTGAGTTATGAGTCTAATTCGAAAAAAGAACCTCCGTGGATAAACGACAACATCCGACAAGAAATACAGAAAAGGAAAAGGTTACAGATAAAAAAGGAAAGCTAAAAATGAGGAAACCAGAATAAGATTGAATGAGAATACTTGGAACATAAAAAAAAGTGCAACAACAAATAAGATCTGAAATATATACCCATGAGAAAAAAGTAGCCAAAGAAATAAGAGAGTGTGGACACAACAAAAATGTGGGATTATATTAAAAAGCTACAGGGGAAGAACACTAGCAAACAAAAAGAATTGAAAATATATAACAGCAATGGCAAAAAACTAAAGCAGCAGGAGACAGAAAAAGAAATAAAGCAGTTTTGGCAAACAGTCTACCAGAAGCAAGAAAATAATATCAGAGATGTATGGACAGAAATCACTCAACAAAGATATGCTGAAACATACAACACCAAAGGACACAATCTCACCAATATGCCCGACAACACGATACCTTTCCATCTAAGGGAACACATGGATATGGCAGTGTCAGTGGAAAAAGAATTCATGCTCATGACCACACCAGTTATAACAGAAACAGAGGTCAAATCAGTTATACAAAATTTAAAAAATAAGAAAGCTCCAGGACCTAACACATGTAAACCAGAATTTTATAAAGCCTTATTTTATCAAAAGTTTATGTATGAAAACAATAAGAAGATGCTTAAATAACGTACTGGAAAGTGGAAACATACCACAAGAATGGAGAAGATCACATACCATAATGATACCCAAGAAAGCCAAACCAACAGCAAAGGACCTCCGCCCAATTGCACAAACAAATTATATATATAAAATATTCATGGCTGTGATCTGAAACAAAATTTAAGACAATCTTAGGATTAATGAAGAACAAAAAATAGTACAAGCTGGTTTCACTTCAGGAGCAAGAATAGAAGACAACATCTTTATACTTCAATATTGTGTATAAATGAGTTACAGGGAAAACAACACGTTAATTATCACATCTATTGACTTCTCAAAGGCGTTTGATTAAGTGAAAAGAGCTAAAATAGTAGAGGCCTTGATTAAATACAAAATACATCCACTAATCATCACTGCATTCGCTAACACCTACCAAGATGACATAACAAAACTCAGCATCACTGAAGACCTAACCACAGAAATGAAGGTAGCAAATGGGATCAGAGAGGGCTGTACAGGTTCCACAACTATCTTTAAACTCATCATTTATTTAATTCTTCAAGAAATGGAAAAGAGAAAGGGTTTTACTACTAGAGGCATGAACATCACCTTAAGCTACGGTCACACTAGGTATGACTTCCGTTTTCCCTGGCTAGACGGCGATACGACTAGCAATCTATTGACATCTATTGACTTCTCAAAGGCGTTTGATTAAGTGAAAAGAGCTAAAATAGTAGAGGCCTTGATTAAATACAAAATACATCCACTAATCATCACTGCATTCGCTAACACCTACCAAGATGACATAACAAAACTCAGCATCACTGAAGACCTAACCACAGAAATGAAGGTAGCAAATGGGATCAGAGAGGGCTGTACAGGTTCCACAACTATCTTTAAACTCATCATTTATTTAATTCTTCAAGAAATGGAAAAGAGAAAGGGTTTTACTACTAGAGGCATGAACATCACCTTAAGCTACGGTCACACTAGGTATGACTTCCGTTTTCCCTGGCTAGACGGCGATACGACTAGCAATCTGGTCAGACTCACAAGTAGAACCACTCGCCTTGCGGAATCAGCTGATCATAACAACAACACAAGCCGTTATGGAGGAAGCACTTTTCTTCTTCTGCTTATGAACATTTTCCATGAGACTTATAATAGCGTTACAAGAAGCTTGTGATAACATCAAAACACTGATGGAAATAAGCAAGGAATATGGCATGGAAATAAATAAAGAAAAAAGCTAAATAATCATACACAACCCAGAACACAAACTAGAGAACATTGAGGGAATCCGTGTGACTAACAATATTAAGTATCTAGGTGTTATAATAACAGATAAGGGGGATATATTTAAGGAACAGGAGAATAACATGATTATGAAGGCACAAAGATTGGCAAACCTGACCTACTCAATAATAGCAAAAAGCTGCCACAAATTCATTATAGACAAGACATACTGGAAGAGTGTTTGTCTACCAATTATTAAAGGAAATCCTGAGAAGAATCAAATGTGAATACTTTAACTAGATGAAGACAACCAGAAAATACTTAGACTGCACCAAGTTAACATATAACAACATTGATAAGTTGCAAACTATCCTACTTTATTACCCATGTGTGTGTGTGGCGGGGGGATGCCTGATGGGTGGGATGAGGAGTAGGTAGCTAGATTCGAATTTTGAATTAACGGATTCCATGTTTTGAGGTGACCGTGGTCATCAATCATGGTCTAACTAACTTGGTTAGACCATGACCTTGATATGTATCTATTTGTTAAATTCGCACGGTCATTTATAAATACATAACAGTGGTGATGGTAGCCATGATCAAATAATGACCGCTACTAAAGTTTCATCATCCACCGTTCTACGTTCAGTTTCTACAGGGAGTTTTATATGAATTTAGTACTGAAATGTTCCTAAAATCTTATAAATCAGACATTACAATAACCAAATGTTGCATACTTACTGCTAAAACGAGTTCGTTGTCAAGCTAGAAGCTACAGTAGCACGTCTGTCTGGTTCCAGTGGCAGTGGGTGACTGACTGACTGACTCTTCAAACTGACCAACGAACGTCTCGCCATCACAGTCAGCTCAGCTTTCTCAGCTACGCGCCACGAATTGTTGTGAAAAACTCATTCCCAAGCCGATATAACGATAATATGGCATTTGATCACAATCAAATCATATTCAGGAATGGTGATTTCACAATATGTGATGCTTTATTTCAGAAATTATTGCCAATTTGCCTGAAATTTTTGCTATAAACAATATGCTTTATACACAACTCCCACATGGTTTTCACTCATTCTTGTAATCTTTATGTTAATTTCCTATTTGCACAAGTTGTAAAATCATTTTTTAGGTTCAGCAATGGTTCAGCAATCATTACTGATTGTAAAGACATGTAATACAATGTCCTAAGTAGAATATGAACTGATAAATGAAGTATTATCTGTCATCACTCATAGCAGCGGAATCAATTGGACCGATATGTAATATCGTCTGTCAGCGATTGTCGCGAGTGTCCAGTCAAGTATGGTGTAGTCTATGGATAAGCTTATATAACCGAATAAAACCGTACCTAACATAACATAACCTAATCTAACCTAACGAATGCTGTATCCTTATAGTGTTCGCTTATACATACGGCACGTGCCTAACTTTGGGGTAATAAAATATACAAAGCTTATATAACCAAACCAAACCGTACCTAAGCAAACATAACCTAACATAACATTACCTAACCCAGAGACTACACCATACTTGACTAGACACTCGCGACAATCGCTGAGAGACGATATTACATTTAGGCCCTACAGATTCTGCTGCTATGAGTGATGACAGATAATACTTCATATATCAGTTCATATTCTACTTAGGACATTGTATTTCATGTCTTTACAATCAGTAATGATTGCTGAACCATGGCTGAACCTAAAAAATTATTTTACAACTTTTGCAAATAGGAAATTAACATAAAGATTACAAGTTTGGGTGTGGGAGTTGTGTATAAATCATATTATTTATAGCAAAAAATTCTGGCAAATTCGCAATAATTTCTGAAATAATACATCACATATTGTGAAATCACCATTCCTGAATATGATTTGATTGTGAACAAATGTCATATAATCGTTATATCGGCTTGGGAATGAATTTTTCACAATTCGTGGCTTAATCTTGATCTTGATATCACAGGAGGTCTGAGTTGAGAAACTATCGTTTATTCAGTATATATGCAACAACAAAAATATTGCACTTCTTTTTTCAATGAAGCTTTATGAGTATGAAAAAAATAGGATAGACGACAATACAAGAAAACACCCATATATAAATGTTAATTCGATGCAAATATAGCATTTACTTCTCGCATGACAAGATCAAGACGAAAGAGGTCACAAGAAGAAGAGGAAGACCAAAACAAACCACAAGGGTGGTTCTACTTGCGTGACCAGATTGCTAGTCGTATCGCTGTATATCCAGGGGAAACGGAAGCCAGGCTAGCGTTAGCAATATCTAGTGTGACCGTAGCTTAAATCAAGGAACCAAAAGGCACACACACCCTTAATAACTATACATCAGCTTCTATTGTATACTCTGAATCATGCTTAAAGTAAGATTTGAAACTATTTCCAAAAATTTTGTTTCTTTTCTACGTTTTCACTGAGCATGGCAGGATAAAAGAAAAAGTACGTACGCCGGGAAAGTGATGTATGGTGATAAGATCATTGGAAAGAACATTGCTAGATAGAACAGGAGGAGAAGGCAATGAAACCAACAAGCTGACTAGAGACCATCACCAAAAAGGAATTACAATGGAGTTATTTTACACAGTCTCTGAGAAACGCTCTCTCAATGACACTCAGCAAACATCGTAAGTTGATTAGGAATGTTACGTTTTTTCTTCTTGGTGTTATTTATGGGTATGTGAAGTATGAATATGCGTGAATTGATTACGAATGACTTAGGGTGTTGTGTTCAAGTTTTCGAGCGAACATTTAAGTATGGTGTAGGCTATGGTATTGCATATTAGTATAGACTACATTGGCTATGTATGTATGCGTTTTCAGTTTAAAATTCCAATATTCCTGGAAATTATTGCAAATATGGTATTTTTATTGATCTTAGGGTTTAATAATTGTCGCCCACCGATGACGTATGTTGACTAATTTGTTTTTGTTGCTCAGAAACATGTTTTTCACATCACTCTGAGGTGCTTGCTTTTTGTTTGAGGTTTCTATGATGATTTTAAGTACTTTATTCAAATAAAACAAAAACAAAAATCGCCTCAGCACCCATTTGCGAAAGACCCGATTACGAGTGCACAGTCACGTATGGTGTATTCTATGGTATTGCATATTAATATAGACTACATGGGATATGCATGTAAGTGTTTTCAGATTGAAGTTCCAATATTCCTGGAAATTATTGCAAATGTTGTGTGTTTCTTGGTTTCTTAGGATTTAATAATTGTCGCCAACCGATGACGTATGTTGACTAATTTGTTTTTGTTGCTCATAAACATATTCTTTATATCACTGTGAAGTGTTTACTTTTCATTTGAGGTTCCTATCTTAATTGTAAGTATTTTATTTCATATTTCTAAAAATCTGCCGTAGGGCCTTTTTGCAAAAGGTACGATTTCGAGTGTCCAGTCAAGTATGGTGTAGTCTATGCCTAACCCATAGACTACACCATACTTGACTGGACACTCGAAATCGTACCTTTTGCAAAAAGGCCCTACGGCAGATTTTTAGAAATATCAAATAAAATACTTAGAATTAAGATAGGAACCTCAAATAAAAAGCAAACACTTCACAGTGATGTAAAGAATATGTTTAGGAGCAACAAAAATAAATTAGTCAACATACGTCATCGGTGGGCGTCAATTATTAAATCCTAAGTAACCAAGAAAAACACAAAATTTGCAATAATTTCCGGGAATATTGGAATTTCAATCCGAAAACACTTACATGCATAGCCCATGTAGTCTATATTAATATGTAATACCATAGAATACACCATACGTGACTGTGCACTCTAAATCGGGTCTTTCGCAAATGGGTGCTGAGGCGATTTTTTGTTTGTTTTATTTGAATAAAATACTTAAAATCATCATAGAAACCTCAAACAAAAAGCAAACACCTCGGATTGATATGAAGAATATGTATATGAGCAACAAAAACAAATTAGTCAACATACGTCATCGGTGAGCGACAATTATTAAATTCTAAGACCAATAAAACACCATATTTGCACAAATTTCCAGGAATATTGGAATTTTAAACTGAAAACGCATACATACATAGCCAATGTAGTCCATACTAATATGCAATACCATAGACAACACCATACTTAACTGTTCATTTGAAAACTTGAACACAAGACCCTAAGTCACTCGTAATCAATTCACTCATACTCATACTTCACATATCCATAAATAACATCAAGAAGAAAAACCTAACAATCCTAATCAACTTACGATGTTTGCTGAGTGTCATCGAGAGAGCATTTCTCAGAGTCTGTGTAAAATAACTCCATTGTAATTCCTTATTGGTGATGGTCTCTAGTCAGCTTGTTGGTTTCATTGCCTCCTCCTCCTCTTCTATCTAGCAATGTTTTTTTCCAATGATCTTATCACCATACATCACTTTCCCGGCGTACGTACTTTTCCTTTTATCCTGCCATGCTCAGTGAAAACGTAGAAAACAAACAAAATATTTGGAAATAGTTTTAAATCTTATTTCAAGCATGATTCAGAGTATACAATAGAAGCTGATGTAGAGAGTTAAGGGTGTGTGTGCCTTTTGGTTCCTTGATTCAAGCTACGGTCACACTAGGTATTGCTAACGCTAGCCTGGCTTCCGTTTTTCCCTGGATTTACAGCGATATGACTAGCACTCTGGTCACACAAGTAGAACCACCCTTGTGGAATCAGCTGATCATAAAAACAACACAAGCCGTTATGGAGGAAGCACTTTTCTTCTTCTTCTTCTGCTTATGAACATTTTCCATGAGACTTATAATAGCGTCATGGGACCAATGAATTGAACTATTTATGTTGGTGGCCTTTGTAAAGGATTGTTTTGGTCTTCCTCTTCTTCTTCTTGTGACCTCTTTTGCCTTGATCTTGTCATGCAAGAAGTAAATGCTATATTTGCATCGAATTAAAATTTATATTTAGGTGATTTCTTGTATTGTCGTCTTTCCTATTATTTTCATTCTCATAAAACGTCATTGAAAAAAGAAGCGCAATATTTTTTTTGTTGCATATATACTGAATAAACGATAGTTTCTCAACTCAGATCTTCTGTGACATGAAGACCAAGATCAAGCCACGAATTGTTATGAAAAATTAATTCCCAAGCCGATATAACGATAATATGACATTTGATCACAACCCAATCATATTCAGGAATGCTGATATCACAATATGTGATGTTTTATTTCAGAAATTATTGTGAATTCGCCAGAAATTTTTGCTATAAACAATATGCTTTATACACAACTCCGACACTCAAACTTGTAATCTTTATGTCAATTTCCTAATTGCATAAGTTGTAAAATAATTTTTTAGGTTCAGCCATAGACTACACCACATTTGACTGGACACTCGAAATCTGACCTTTTGCAAGTAGGTTCTACGGCAGATTTTTAGAAAAATCAAATAAAACACTTAGAATTAAGATAGGAACCTCAAATAAAAAGCAAACATTTCAGAGTGATGTAAAAAATATGTTTATGAGCAACAAAAACAAATTAGTCAACATACGTCATCGGTGGGCGACAATTATTAAATCCTAAGACACCAATAAATTCACCATATTTGCAATGATTTCCAGGAATATTGGAATTTTAAACTGAAAACGCATACATACATAGCCAATGTAGTCTATACTAATATGCAATACCATAGACTACACCATACTTAACTGTTCACTCGAAAATGGGTCTTTCGCAAACCGTTCCTATGGCTATTTTTTTTAATCGAATAAAATACTTACAATCAACTTAGGAACCTCAAATAAAACGCAAACACTTCAGAGTGATGAAAAGAATGTGTTTATGAGCAACAAAATAAATTATTCAACATACGTCACTGTCTTGCAGGGTGAAAATAACTTCCACGAAATAAAAAACTCTCTGCAGTAAGAGCAAATAACTCCCTTTAAAGGAAGCACTGTCACTGTCGCTGTCTTCCACAAAGTTGGTGAAGGGTAATGTAGGCCTTCTTCCCCACCGTCTAGTGTCCCCCTGTCCAGCAGGCGTGTCAACGCATGGAACTTCTCAGGGTCCCAGCCCTCAAAGGTGGGCTGGTACTTTTACTTGCTATCGCAGAAGAGTTCCTTCTGGCAGCACATAGAGAGGTCACCCAAGGACATCCTGCCCAGGTACCCCGAGAAGTGCCCTGTAGCTGCCACAAGCAGGTCTTCTGGCGGTTCGAGTCCAGGTCAGAGAGCTCTCCAATCAACATCTGAACCACACGAGTGTCCTCCATGACCAGCTGCTCCCTGGCGGTCTGCATCTCCTCTGCCACCTCCTCCAAGGTGTATCGAGAAAGACACACCAGGTTGACACGCCTGACGATGGACGATGGCCTCACTCTCATAGAATTGGCGTATTTGCGTCCAGAGAGACACAAGTCACTGTCTTGCAGGGGGAGAAATATCTTTGTTGCACAGAAAAATAAACACTGTCTGCAGTAGCAGTAAGTATAACTCCCTTGAAGAAAAGCACAAGTCACTGTCTTGCAGGGGGAAAAATATTTTTGTTGCACGGAAAAAACAAACACTGTCTGCAATAGCAGTAAGTATAACTCCCTTGAAGAAAAGCACAAGTCACTGTCTTGCAGGGGGAGAAATATCTTTGTTGCACAGAAAAAAAAAACACTGTCTGCAGTAGCAGTAAGTATAACTACCTTGAAGAGAGACACAAATCATTGGCTTGTAAGACGCAGTCATTATCTCCCCCATCACCTATTTTTTCTGCTCCTGGAGCTTCTGCCTTTTCATTCGGTCATGGCTTCTAGTATCCCTCATACAGTCGCCGGTGGCCTGGCGTTTGGAGGGCAACTTGGCGTGAACATCAGAGTTTGTGTCACTGCACAAGTTGGAGCCAAAACCATTGAAAAGGTTGCCGCCCACGACGGGGAGAATCTCGGTGATTACATTGTTCCCATTACAGCACTGTGCCACCTCAAACTCTGGGAACTTTCTGGCCAAGCCAACAAGGATCTGCAGGAATGTGTCCTTATGGTTGTCACAACCAAAAAACCTGAAATAAAATGTGAATGTTAGCACATTACAAGTGAACAAAAAATTATACAAATAAAAATAAAAAAACACCCCCCAAAAAAAGAATAATTCAGAAGTACAATTAAATTAATAAATTAATAAATTAATTCCTATAGTTATATTACCTACTAGTCTGTAGCATCTATTAATTCGATGAATGTAAAAAAAAAAATAAAAACCTAATGCATGTGTGAAAGCCATCACACAGTAAGATAGTGGCATTTAAACATATCAAATATGTCTGTATGTATGTACCGATGCTATTTACCCCATCAAAGGAAAAAAATAATAATGATACCGTAATATAAATAAACTTGACTTACTTATTCCTCCTCTCCTTATTGTTGATTAGGGAGTCCCAGACACTCAAGGCGAAGCAAGTAATGTGGCACAAAGTTGGTGAAGGGTAATATATAGGCCTTCTTCCCCACCGTCTAGTGTCCCCCTGTCCAGCAGGCGTGTCAACGCATGGAACTTCTCGGGGTCCCAGCCCTCAAAGATGGGCTGGTACTTTTCCTTGCTATCCCAGAAAAGCTCCTCCTGGCCGCACATAGAGAGGTCACCCAAGGACATCCTGCCCAGGTACCCCGAGAAGTGCCCTGTAGCTGCCGCAAGCAGGTCTTCTGGCGGTTCAGGGTCCAGGTCAGAGAGCTCTCCAATCAACACCTGAACCACCCGAGTGTCCTCCATGACCAGCTGCTCCCTGGCGGTCTGCATCTCCTCTGCCACCTCCTCCAAGGTGTATCGAGAAAGACACACCAGGTTGACACACCTAACGATGGCCTCACTCTCAAAGAATTGGCGTACTTGCGTCCAGTAGTTGGATCCACACATCCGCCACCGCCGGCCAAAGTCATTCTCCTAGGCATCACTGGACATCTTGCCAAGGCACAGATAGCTGATGCCCTTGTCCTTGTGCGTTTCCAGCACGTACTGGGACGCTGCCGACAGCCCCCTGGATGTGTAGTACATGCCAAGGGCTGTGTCCTTTGAGAATTTGTGCTTGGGGGCGCAATCTGACTCGTACCACTCCTTCATGAAGTCACCAACCTCCCGGAGAAACATAAGGTTCCTTTCAGACTAGTTGCACCCGAGTTCAATGACTTTCCTGAGAGGCTCATTCCACCGTTTGTCCTGGTCCTTGCCCCTGACGTTGCAGATCTTGAACCAACGCTGCAGGAGCTCCAGGAAGTCAGCGATGTCATGGAACTCGGGGCAATGTTTCTGATCCGCGTAAAACCGGAGGGCAGCCACCGTGGAATCATGCGTGGCAGCCATGGCCAAGAACACGCTCTGCCGCTCGATATTGGAAGGGTGGAGAACCTTGTGAGTAAGCTTGTGCCCACTCTTCAGGCCCTTGTACTTCTCATACCAAAGCAGCGTGTCCAGGTGTCCCAGCTTCACGTGACGCGGGAGGTGGGGGTTCTGAAAAAAAAAGTTAGGTACATAATAAGTACATGTTGTTCATTGCAACGGCACTTGGAAAAAACGTAACTACCACACTTATTGATTTCGAGAGGATTGCTTTAGCTAACGCTGGAAATATACATGATTTTGGCTCACTTCAAATATTTGGAATAAAAAAAAAAAAAAAAAAATTAATATTGAAATTTCAACTTACCTGACCAGCTCCAGGGCACCTTGGCATGTGGAGTATGCTCTTGTTGAGGAATTGATAGAATGCTGACTTCAGAAGGTGGACAGAGTCAAACATGGGGAAGAGACACTTCTCCCTGTCCTGTGGGGTCAACGGACACGGTATTGAGACGGGGGGCTTACCATCCTCACCCAGAGAGTTAAACCAACTCTGGTTGATCCTGTGCCCATCAAAGGACACAGTCACAATGGTGTAGCTAAACTTGGTCAACATGCATGTGGTATCAACAAAGACTCTGTTGATGACCTCTGTGGTGGAGGAGACCACTGGCAGCATGCTGACCATGTCACTGGCAGATCCCGCAATACTGCGGATGTGAGTACAGAGGAGTGTCTTAGTGACCTTCCCGTCTGCTCCACCGTGAATGATCCCACCGGACAGCTCAAGGCCCTGCGTGGTGTGTACCTCGTTAATCGCCATATGCACCACCTTGTCCTTCTCATCAAGCCTAGCGGCCCTCAACTTGAAGTAGCTCAGGGTATAGTTGTCGATGACACCCTTGAACTTGAAAGTGGCGAGCAACCTTTTGCAGCTTCTTGGTGAAGGCACAATGAAGGACTTGCTATCATAGATCTGGCGGTACAACTTGGGCGAGACACGGAACCACACACAACACTGGAGCATGAGTTCCTGGGAGAAGCGCCAGCCTTGCTTCTTGTGTTGTGAGAGCCTCAGCTGTTCGGCGCAGGCCTTGACGATCGCTCCCTGCTCAAGCTGGAGGTCGACCATCTGGACTGAATCAAAGATTTCAGTTGCCTGTTCAACTTTATCCGTGGCAGTCCCCTCCATTGTGCTGAGCAGAGACATCATGTTTACGACCTGACTGACCAAATGGAACTTATCCCGGACCAAGTGCCTGATCCGGACATGCCCCACACTGGTCCCGTCCACAAACAGCTTGAAGCTGAGGTCAGGCTTCACAAGAAGGACATGGGCCACCACAGGGTTTTAGTCCTTGTGGAGAACCATGTGCTGGCAGGCCAGAACCTTTGACACCAAATTGTTGGGGTCCATGTACCAGTGAAGACTGAAAAAGAGTAAAAAGGCCTAAATAAAAATATATAAAATTAGCCTACCAGTAAAAACTGCACACTTAAAAAGTCGATGCAGCCCTCTTGCCCAGTTCCTTTTGTCGCCTCCTACAACCACAAGGAAACCATACAGAGGAAAGAGTTTGCGTTCCTTCATTCCGCCCCATTCAGTCACCTCTTACGATACAAAGGCAAACACGGTAGCAAAATTCTTTCTCCCCTAACCACAGGGAACATAACAAAAGTAAGGAAGAGAAAAAAAAAAAAAAAAAAAAAAAAAAAAAAAAAAAAAAAAAAAAAAAAAAAAAAAAAAAAAAAAAAAAAAAAAAAAGGCACTTCACCTTAAATTAACAGTAAAAACTTAAATAACAGGGTTATCGTTAATTATGTTGTGTGAAACATCTTATATGAACGTTGTTAGCGAGTGGTAAAAATCTTACCTAATGTAAAAAGTGAACCTCCTTAATCTTTTTATTTTGCTTTCACATGTTCAGTTATTAAATAATAGTTAGTGCAAAGAAAATGGGAAGGGGGGAAAGTTTTACATAATTTGCTGTTGCTACACACCTGTAACCTGTTGGGAGTTTCTCCTGTAGGAGTTTTTGGTAAAGGTCGTCCAAAGTGGATACCTTGTCCACCGCCAAAAACTTATCTACTTCCTCCCGTATCCTCTTATTGGCAGAGTCTTGCCTTGCCTGACGGGTGGACATGGTGGTAGACCTCTTCTCTACAGGGCTGGGTTGAGCAAGGGGAGGGTAATCCGGGAACAGGGTGGGTATGGCACTTTTCTCTAAATTCCTGAACTTGCGTTCACCTCCCCTCATGGTGGTGCCAGAAAGAAAGTCTGACTCCAAAAAGTGTTTGGTGCACACACCACCTGACGTGATTTGTACCTGTTACAATTAAAATGTTTAATTTATCATTTCAAAGAGTAGTAGAAAGTAGTATTAGTCTGGACACAAGACAAATTAAATTCCTATGGAAAATGCATAAGACTTTACAAGAAAAATATATACCTCTTTTGGGTCGCGGTAGAGAGCAGCTATCCATTTGTTTGTGAGTGCATGGTCCTCCGGCAATTTCTTGACGGGGTGTGCCCTACACTCAGGAATGAGACCTGCATCAAGCTCTGCCTTCTCAGCATCAGTTGGATTGTATCCTAAAGCAAAGTGCACATCAATTTACTTAATATTTCAGTGTTCCAATTATTGTGTCATACAAAGTACAATGTGTTTTCATATGTTTCAAGTGAGCACATGATAAGCCTCTGTCCACCCAACAGTAATGGGTACCTGGTGTAATTCAGGAGTTGTGACCCGATTCTTGGGAAGATAAACTGTGGTAACCCGGATTTCACAGGGGCCTTGTATCCCGGATTAATGGATTCTATCCACCACAGGCTTAAAGACCGATGTGACGGGAGATGAGCGCCCAAGGCCACGCGCTGCGTAGCGCAAGCGCAAGGCCCTGACTTTACCTTTACTTACTACATGGTTGTAGTTAAAGTGCTAATGGCTATTTTCACATCTTACCTGACCTGCAGTGAACTGCTTGGCACTTCAATGGCATGATGCTGGAGAAATCCTAAGTAAAGGAGAGAGCAAATCTGCAAGTAAAATTTAATTGAAATAAAATTCTATCATACAGATTTTATATATTTTATTTATTTTAAAAAATGCGTTAATAGTTAACTTAACCTCACTAACCTAATTTTACTCACCTAACCAAACCTAAGTTCAATGAAGACATTTTTAAATTAAGATTGCGATTAAATTGCTTATTTTAGGAGAAACTGGGGCCAGATGTTCAAACGTTTGCAGAGGAAGAAGAACAATATAGTGATGTATAATATACCTGAGTCAAACAAAACAAATCCAGAGAGTGGACAAAAGGATGATGAGGATGTATGGAAAGAAATAATAGAGAAATCATTGGAGATAAATAGCAACACTATCAACATTCAAAAAATAGTAAGACTGGGAAAGGAAGCCCGGGAGGGGAGGAATAGGCCAACTTTACTAGTATTGGATAATGAAAACCAGAAAATTAATATACTAAGGAATGCGAGGAAACAGAGAACTGAAACAGACACTAGGACAAAACTAGTTGGAATAGCACCTGATTTGACACCAAAACAACGACAACAGGACTATTACCTGAGACAAGAAATAAGAAATAGGAAGGCCCAAGGAGAAACCAGCCTCTATATAAAAAAAAAAGGAAGATTGTCCTAAGTAAACGAGGGAGGCTGGAGAAGATGAAATTAAAGGCAATAAGTGATGAAATAATGAAAATAAAACTATTAAATGTTCAAGGACTAGCGAAAACAAAGTTGTGTAAAGTTGAGAACCTAGTAATGAATGAATATGATATTGTTTGTCTAAATGAAACTCAACTAAAAATAGATAAATGATCATTTGAAATCTCACATGAGTATAAGAAAAGAAAATGAACAGAAAGTTTATTAGTGATACACAAAAACAACAGTGAGATAGAAATTTTAAAAATACAGACAAAAAACACAGATATTATGCACCTCTCAGTTAAGACAGGAAACTTAAATTGTCATTTATTTTTAATATATTTCTCATTGTCAGACTTAGAAAAACAAGTGTCAATGAAAGCAGAATTAAACGAGTTAATAGAGAAGCTGAAAGACCAATCTCTCCTTATGGTAGGGGACATTATGGCCACGTTGGGTTCCTTGGTGAACAAGCTCTACATAAGAATGGACATATGATAATTGACTGCCTAGAAAAGGACAACCTTATATTACTAAATGATGAAATAAAATGTGATGGACTCTATACATGGCAAAGACAGCATCAAAGAAGTGTTATAGACTACGCTATATGTAACCAACAACTGTACACCAGCTTTAATAGTATGAAAATTGAACAACAACAACTTGAAACAGATATTTCTGACCACAATCTAATTGATATAAGTTTGAAAATACATGGAAATTAAAAACTTTGGTATTAACAGTATATGGGAAGTTATAGAGTAATACAGCACAAAGGTAGAAAATTCAGAAAACTATGCCGCTAGGGTAGAAAATAGTTTGCAATGAAAGACGGCCACCAGTGTCGATGAGCTGAACGAAATAATTGTGGAAAGTGCCAAACAAGAACTGAAAAAGAAATACAGAAGAAAAGTGAGTTATGAGTAATTCGAAGAAAGAACCTCCGTGGATAAACGACAATATCCGACAAGAAATACAGAACAGGAAAAGGTTACAGATAAAAAAGGAAAGATAGAAATGAGGAAACCAGAATAAGATTGAACTGTGAATACTTAGAACAGAAAACAAAAGTGCAACAACAAATAAGACCTGAAATATATACCCATGAGAAGAAAGTAGCCAAAGAAATAAGAGAGTGCGGACACAACAAAAATGTGGGATTATATTAAAAAGCTACAGGGGAAGAACACTAGCAAACAAAAAGAATTGAAAATATATGACAGTAATGGCAAAAAACTAATGCAGCCGGAGGCAGAAAAAGAAATAAAGCAGTTTTGGCAATCAGTCTACCAGATGCAAGAAAATAATATCAGGGATGTATGGACAGAAAACACTCAACAAAGATATGCTGAAACATACAACACCAAAGGACACAATCTCACCAATATGCCAGACAACACAATACCTTTCCATCTAAGGGAACACATGGATATGGCAGTATCAGTGGAAAAAGAAATCATGCCCATGACCACATCAGTTATAACAGAAACAGAGGTCAATTCAGTTATACAAAATCTAAAAAATAAGAAAGCTCCAGGACCTGATACATGTAAACCAGAATTTTATAAAGCCTTATTATATAAAAATGAATGTATGAAAACAATAACAAGATGCTTAAATAATGTACTGGAAAGTGGAAACATACCACAAGAATGGAGAAGATCACATACCATAATGATACCCAAGAAAGCCAAACCAGCAGCAAAGGACCTCCGCCCAATTGCACTAACAAATTACATATATAAAATATTCATGGCTATGATCAGAAAACAAAATTTAAGACCATCTTAGGATAAATGAAGAACAAAAAAGAGTACAAGCTGGTTTCACTTCAGGAGCAAGAATAGAAGACAACATCTTTATACTTCAATATTGTGTATAAATGAGTTACAGGGAAAACAAAACGTTAATTATCACATCTATTGACTTCTCAAAGGCGTTTGATTCAGTGAAGAGAGATAAAATAGTAGAGGCCTTGATTGAATAAAAAATACATCCACTAATCATCAATGCATTCGCTAACACCTACCAAGATGACATAACAAAACTCAGCATCACTGAAGACCTAACCACAGAAATAAAGGTAGCAAATGGGATCAAACAGGGCTGTACAGGTTCCACAACTATCTTTAAACTCATCACTTATTTAATTTTTCAAGAAATGGAAAAGAGAAAGGGTTTTTACTACTAGAGGCATGAACACCACCTTACAAGAAGCTTGTGATAACATCAAAACACTGATGAAAATAAGCAAGGAATACGGCATGGAAATAAATAAAGAAAAAAGCCAAATAATCATACACAACGCAGAACACAAACCAGAGAACATTGAGGGAATCCGTGTGAATAACAATATTAAGTATCTAGGTGTTATAATAACAGACAAGAGGGATATATTTAAGGAACAGAAGAATAACATGATTATGAAGGCACAAAGATTGGCAAACATGACCTACTCAATAATAGCAAAAAGCTGCCACAAAATCATTATAGACAAGACATACTGGAAGAGTGTTTGTCTACCATCGATACTCTACGGGTCCAATATTCTAAACTTCACAGAGACAGAAATTAATAAATTACAAATAATAGAAAATGGTGGTTACAGACAAATACTTGGTGCCCCAAAATATGCCCAAACATGCACTCTTAGAGGAGAAGTAGGAGCATCCAGCATGAAAGCAAGAATTATTGGCAATGCTCTGATATGTTGGTCCCGCCGCCTTCACCTCGCTCAGCTCGACCAGAGCTGCAGTGTTACCACGCTGGTGGAGCAGCGCTCCGTTCCAAAAGACACACCCTTAACTCTCTACATCAGCTTCTATTGTATACTCTGAATCATGCTTGAAACAAGATTTGAAAATATTTCCAAATATTCTGTTGGTTTTCTACGTTTTCACTGAGCATGGCAGGATACACAACACCTTAGTGTTGAGAGAGTAATTGTAAAATATAACCAAAACTTTAACACAACACCCTAAGTCACTCGTAATCAATTCACTCATACTCATACTTCACTCATACTTTCATATACCCATAAATAACATCAGGAAGAAAAAACGTAACATTCCTAATCAACTTACGATGTTTGCTGAGTGTCATCGAGAGAGCGTTTCTCAGACTGTGTAAAATATCTCCATTGTAATTCCTTATTGGTGATGGTCTCTAGTCAGCTTGTTGGTTTCATTGCCTCCTCCTCCTCTTCTATCTAGCAATGTTCTTTCCAATGATCTTATCACCATACATCACTTTCCCGGCGTACGTACTTTTCCTTTTATCCTGCCATGCTCAGTGAAAACGTAGAAAACAAACAAAATATTTGGAAATAGTTTCAAATCTTATTTCAAGCATGATTCAGAGTATAAAATAGAAGCTGATGTAGAGAGTTAAGGGTGTGCCTTTTGGAACGGAGCGCTGCTCCCCAAGCGTGGTAACACTGCAGCATTGGCAGCTTTGGTCTAGCTGAACGAGGCGACGGCGGCGGGAACACCATTGCCGAATTATTGAGGGAAGATTCCTATACCTGAAATCAATCATCCAACCATATTTCACTAAAACATTAACATTTACTAGGCAAGAAAACAACATAAATGAATTATTAAAGAAAATCCTGAGAAGAATCAAATGTGAATACTTTAACTGGATGAAGACAACTAGAAAATACTTAGACTGCACCAAGTTAACATATAACAAACATTGAAAAGTTGCAAACTATCCTACTTTATTACCCATGTGTGTGTGTGGCGGCGGGTGCCTGGTGGGTGGGATGAGGAGTAGGTACTTAAATTCGAATTTTGAATTAACGGATTTCTTTGGTCTTGAGGTGACCGTGGTCAATCATGGTCTAACTAACTTGGTTAGACCATGACCGTGATATGTATCTATTTGTTAAATTGGCACAGTCATTTTTAAATACATAACAGTGGTGATGGTAGTCATGAACAAATAATGACCGCAACTAAAGTTTCATCATCCACCGTTCATCAACCGTTCTACGTTCAATTTCTACAGGGAGCTTTATATGAATTTAGTACTGAAATGCTCCTAAAATCTTATAAATCAGACATTACATTAACCAAATGTTGCATACTTACTGCTAAAACGAGTCCGGTGTCCAATTAGAAAAGTAGCTACAGAAGTACGTCCGTCTGGTTGCACTGGTAGTGACTGACTGACTGACAGACCAGCGGACGTCTCGCCGTCACACTCAGCTAAAGGCGTTTACATGTAATGTCAAGACCTCTTGCCAAGATGCAATGACTAGGCAAATTCTGACCAACATATCGCAAACACTTTCAATATACGAATATCTGCGTTTGCCAATATTTTGCCTCTAGTCATGTAACGAATCACAGCTCACCAACTTCAGAACTTCATCTGTGTAGACACTGAGCGAGATAATATTTCGATTAAATAAGACGAAAGTAAGACGTTCAAGACCATAACAGTTGTAGAAATAAATAAGATTTATAATATATATGTTGTTTTTTATATAAAAGCTAACCAAAAACAAGCATAAAGCTTGAAATATATTAGGGAAGTGTTGAAAATTGCGAACGTTGGGCCCTCTACGTGGGTGGGGCGAAGCGGATGTGTGTGTTTTCATGAGAAAGAATCTGGGTATATATTTCAAATAAATCAGAAGAAAGTAAGATGTTTGAGACCATTATAGTTGATCGTCTACATAAGATTTATATTATATATATTGTTTATAATATAGAAGAACGCCAAAGACAAGTAAAAAGCTTGTAATATATTAGAGAAATGTAGAAAATAACAAGATGTGACATTCAAACATGTGTGGGTGTTGATGTTTCAATGCATTTTGTGGTTGTAGCTTCGACTTACAATTGTTCCCTTTTTCCTAATAATAAGTAAAAAGCATATCATATTGTTTACAATTATTTTCATCAAATTAAAGTAAGAAATAAGATTTTTGTATATTGCACAAAAATATGTAAGTCAAAGAAAATTTAGACACTGAAGACAGATCCAGTTTCGAACACAAAAATTTCACTTGGAGCGAGCGCAGATACGAAGGCCGGGCCCCGCGTCATGTGAAGACATCCAGTGCTCACACAGACACACACACTCTCATACACACACACACACACACACACTCTCATACACACACACTCTCATACACACACACACATACACACACTCTCATACACACACACTCTCATACACACACACACACACACACACACACTCTCATACACACACACACTCATACACACACACACACACACACACTCATACACCCACACTCATACACACACTCTCATACACACACACACACACACACACACACACTCACTCACTCATACACCCACGCCCACACTCATACACACAAACACACACACATCTTGCTGCTACTGGTAAGGTGATCTGTATACGACGATATTTGGACATGTTGTGGGCTTAGGACGAGTGTGGAGGGTGCTGTAGTTTCAATACAGAATCAGCAGGATATACATTACGAATAAATAAGATGAAAATAAGATGTTTGAGATCATGACAGTTGTTGAAATACATAATATTTACATTATTAATGTTGTTTTTAATATAACAGAAATCCACAAACAAGCATAATGATTGTAATATATAAGGGAATTTGTATCACGTAGCGAGATGTTGGCCTCTACCTTAGGATGGAAGCGGTGCGAAATATACGGAGAAACCATGATATCTATTTCGAATAAATCTGAAGAAATTAAGATGTTTGAGATCATTTCAGTGCTTATAATTTAAAATATGTATATAATATATGTCGTTTTTAATATAAAAGAAAACTAAAAACAAGCATTAAGATTGAAATATATTAGGAAAATTGTGGCAACACCAACCAAGACATTTCTCCTTAAAATCGTGTTCGTGAAAACAAACGAAGTTTGGCGACACATGTAAACGCTTTAAGTTTTCTCAGCTACGCGCCACGAATTGTTGTGAAAAATTCATTCCCAAGCCGATATAACGATAATATGACATTTGATCACAATCAAATCATATTCAGGAATGGTGATTTCACAATATGTGATGTTTTATTTCAGGAATTATTGCGGATTTGCCAGAAATTTCTGCTATAAACAATATGCTTTATACACAACTCCCACACGATTTTCACTCAAACTTGTAATCTTTATGTTAATTTCCTATTTGGAAAAGTTGTAAAATAATTTTTTAGGTTCAGCCATGGTTCAGCAATCATTACTGATTGTAAAGACATGAAATAAAATGTCCTAAGTAGAATATGAACTGATATATGAAGTATTATTTGTCATCACTCATAGCAGCGGAATCTATAGGACCTACATGTAATATCGTCTGTCGGATATTGTTGCGAGTGTCCAGTCAAGTATGGTGTAGTCTATGGTTCAGCCATGGTTAAGCAATCATTATTGATTGTAAAGACATGAAATACAATGTCCTAAGTAGAATATGAACTGATATATGAAGTATTATCTGTCATCACTCATAGTAGCGGAATCTATAGGGCCTAAAGGTAATATCGTCTGTCAGCGATTGTCGCGAGTGTCTAGTCAAGTATGGTGTAGTCTATGAATAACCTTAACTGGAATGAGTCTTCTCTACCCAGTCGACCAACTACCACCACACACACTCGAGCACCTTTTACATCCTTTCACAAAGGGCGGGTGAAAAAAGCCTGCCTCCGCGCTTCTCGCCAGTTTATAACACACACACACACACACACACACACACACACACACACACACACACACACACACACACACACACACTAAAAAAAACAAGTTAATTCCAATAGGCTATATTAAAAATTTAAGTTTCCTATAATGGAGTATCGAGAAGTTAAATGTAATAAAAAAATAGTTGAAGCAAAAATTATACACCGACGAAATGTAGTATTTTCATGGCAGTAAATGACTTGTGCTAAGAAAAATGGCATTTTTATAGATACATAAAATTTATGGCAACACATGCCAAATTTGGCTCGTTCTGGCCACCTTGGGGCTGCCTGTGACGTGTTAAAATACGCATTGAACCTATGGACAAGTGTGCGTGTAGCGGGCAACGACCGCCGACGTATGATGACACACGTTGAATACTGTAGCCTTTAGCAAAACTTGCGGATCCGGACCCACAAACTAGCCAAGGGGCACCCGCACTGTATTTCGCCCGCTGATGAAGTCTGCGCCGTGTGAAAGGTTACATTGAAAACATAAGTAATTAGTAAAAGCGGGCCCGCGAATATTTGCGGAGCGGGCGTCGCCCGCGCCGTGTGAAAGAGATCTAACAAGAGATTTTCTCACATTTTGAAAATTTAATTCCTGATCGTTGAGATCTAGTATTGACATTAACATATATAGAATGAATGATAGTGTAGAAAAAGTGTTGTCTGTTCAGTTAATAAATTTGATATCAATTATTTTCATCAAGGAAAATTGACTAACTGTAACCCTTTACAGGAAAAAGGCGGGAATCTAGTGTCTCATGGATATTTTTTCTGGATTACATCATCGTTCTTACGACATTGTTATGAAAAGAAAGCAATCAATTTTAATTACGCTAAGATATGGAGATTGACTTTTACTGGAGATGAAGATTAGGTAGGCGAATACAAATAAATCATTTATAGAAATCTTATTAAGTGGGACTTTACAAGACTTCTAATATCGGGCATTACACAAAAACGTAATGAAGTCGTTCTCTGTCTTACAGACTTACTGATAACGGTGATAACATAGGAGGAGGCGGTAGTACAGTGACTAGCGAGATCATAGGTGAACCTATGATCCCGTGTTCGAAACTCGATATCCACTGGCCACTTTTCTTTGGTATTACAGCCGAGTGACCAGAGATTATCCAAATTGCTGCCATACACTGTCCTTAGACGGGACTTGCAATGCTATATGCATTTGAGACAGTGGCAAGCAATAGCCTCTCACGTTTTCGACATCAAGAGAGAACGTAGAAAATCAAGGCGTCACTATAAAAAAATCTAAACCTACATTTCTAACGGGCAGGCCATTCATCCTTGTCTACATGAAGCCTATCGGCGCCACAGGTAGATGATGTAGAAAAAAACATGTTCGCAGTCAATGTGGACCTGATTGCTTGACATCAATGCTATTATGAATTCTCATTTACCTTTCACTTTGATTGCATATTTCAATGTGTAGACATGCTTCCTAGTAAAGCAAATATTCAGTCCTCACAATAAGCGAGTGCATTAGCGTCTGATTTACGGTATCTCAGCTATTAACAACTTGGAAATTAATAATGGATTACTTATTACATGATTATCTAAACACATATAGTAGGTACACTACATACCTACCAAAACATTTATAATAGGCACATATGTGTTTGATGCAGTAGGTAGTAGACACCTGCCGCCCTGTGGAATACTCCAGGAGAGGTACTTACGGGGATGTAAGCAGTGCTGCAGACTTAGTAATTCCCTGTGTTTTCTCTTCCCGGTTCCTTTAATGTTTCATTTACACAAGAGAGTAGATCAGTGGTTCCCAGCCTTTTTTTTTCAGACGAACCCAATCATGCACCTCAAGATATGATCGCGATCCCACAAATTTCGTTGTGTGTGTTATTATATTTTGAGAATTGACCATGTTTGATATTTTGAGGTCTTGGTAACCCCAGGAAAAACGCTTGGCGATCCCACTTGTGGTCGTGACCCCAAGTTTGGGAAAGACAAGACAACTTCTACTACTAACTACATAACATAGCATATATCTTACACTTTTACACTCTCTTCAACTCAAAACTCAATCGAATGGCTTCACTACACCCAGCCTCGGAGTCCCCATCTGAGGAAGGAACCAAAAATGTCCCCAAGTCGGATTGCTCCTTTGCTAACGATCTTTGGTGTCTTGACACTTTCTCTAATAATTTTTCTCTTGATTTCTGCAACATTCGTGGCCTTAGATCTATTTTCAAATTTATGGAACACCCTCTCTCCTCCAATAAACGTAATCTTCTCTTCCTAACTGAAACACAGTTGTCTGTGACTACTGACAGCAGCCCTTTCTCTGTTCCCTGCTGCTTTCTCTATTTTCATTTTCAATCCAAGACTGGCTGCACATATGTGTATAACGACATTACTTGCTCTCGTGCCCACAATTCTTAATCTTCAGAATTTTCTACCATCTGGCTAAGACTTCAATGTCACTCTCTAAAGAAATGCATATGTACTGTATATCTCTTACCTAATTCCTCTGACTAAGTAAAATTCTTTGACTATTTGACTTCCAAAGTGGAGTACATCCTATCTCACTTTCTTTATGCTGAGATCTTCATTTTAGGGGATTTCAATGTTCACCACCAGCTTTGGCTTTCATTTTCTTTCACTGAACAACCTGGTGAACAAACCTTCAACTTTGCTATCCTTCATGACCTAGAATAGCTGGTGTAGTTTCCTACACGTATCCCTGACCGCCTTGGAGACATGCCCAACATTCTTGATCTTTTCCTAGCTTCCAGCCTTTCAGCTTACTTTGTTAAACTTTCCTTTCTGTTGGGCGCCTCCAATTACAATCTTGTTTCAGTTATCTGTTTTATCACTCCAGTGCAGCCTCAGGACCCACCTAAGCGGAGGTGCTTCTGGCAGTTCAACTCTACTAGGTGGGAGGACCCAAGGTAGTACTATTATGATTTTCCTTGGGAAGATTATTGCTTAGATGTCAGAGATCCTTTTCTTTGTGCCGAGCGCATAACAGAGATGATTATCTCTGACATGGAGCTATACATTCCTCATACTTTCTCTAATAATAAAGCTAAAAAAAAACCTGGTTTAACTCTGCTTGTTCTCGTACTGTCAAAGATAAGAGATACGGCTCAAAAACGGTAGCGTAATCATCCATCTGCTGAAACGCATACCCTATATATGTATGTCTGCCCGTAATCATGCCAAACCTATTCTCTAACTTACTAAAAACCTTTTCATTAATATATATTGTCAAAATCTTCCCAATGATAATACTTCTCGTGATTTCTGGCATCTAACCAATAATATCTCAAACAATTTTACTTCTTCATCTTTACATCTTTTACTTCAACCAGATGGCTCCACAGCTGTTTCTTCTTTCACTAAAGCTGAATTTTCGTTCAAATCTTTGCAATCAACTCTAATTTAGATGATATAATGGGCATATTCCTCCTACTCCTCCACCCTGAGACTACTTCATCCCTAAAATTTAAATTCTTCATTATGACGTTTTCCATGCTATCTCTGACCTAGATTCTTGGAGGGCTTACAGTCCGGATGGTTTCTATCCTGTTGTTCTCTAAAACTGTGCTTCCGAGCTCGCTCCCTGCCTGGTCAAACTCTTTCGTCTGTGTCTCACTACTTCTATCAATCCTTCTTGATGGAAGTTTGCTTACATTCAACCTGTCCCTAAAAATGGAAACCGGTCCAATCCTTCAAACTACCGCCCTATAGCTTTGATTTCCTGCCTTTCTAAAGCCTTTGAGTCTGTCCTTAACACGAAGATAAGGAGACATTTATCAGCTTACTACCCTCTCTCTGATTGCCAGTATGGTTTCGGGAAAGGTCGGTTTACTGGTGATCTTCTTGTTTTTCGAACTCAATCTTGGTTATCCTCTTTTAGGGACTTCGATGAAACTTTTGTTGTCGGCCTTGATATATCGAAAGCC
>JAXIVD010002141.1:0-5000 GCA_036785275.1 Cancer borealis
CATATATAATCAAATAGCATCATTCTTCCCTCACACAACTATTTATCAATACACAGGCACATTATACAAATTTACGTCATACTTTTTGAAAGTTTGGTATCAGTTAAAAAAAAAATAGATAAGATTAAACTTGAAAATACAGAACTTAATAACTCTCGAAAGGAAAAGTAAATATAATAAATTAGATACCAATACTACTTATTATCATATTTCTTCTCTATCTCCCATCTCTTACCTTCCGCCTTGCTGCCATTCCTCCCGACGCAGCCACGGCAGGGAGAAGGAGAAGATAAAAATTAAAGTGAAGTAATGCTCTGAGACTGATATCTAAACTATTAATGATATTTTTGTGAAATGCTAAAATCTTATGTTACTCTTATATTTTCGTATCTATATTTATACGATACTAATATGTTGTTATCCGTCTATGTTCTATCCCCTTATTCGCCACATCAACCTTCAGTCATCTATTAATTTTACGTCAACATTCTTTCACTTATGGATATGGTAACATCTGTACACTTTCCTGCCTGTTATATTCGAGACAGAAACTTGTCTGGCATTCCTTGTTGTCATTACCTACCAGTGTTCATCCCTTTATCTAGGCAAGTATACATAGCATACATAATGGTAAATGTTAGGTGTACAGGAGCTGCCTTGTGTAAGTCAACTGTCTTTTGCAGTCTCCTTATTTTATTATGTTCTTATAGTTGGTATTATTCTTTACATGTCTGAGTAAAGCATTCGTTGTGTATTATAGTATCCTTTGTTGTGAGATGTTAATATTATGGAGCGAGATTTTGTGTATATTGGTGACGAGTGTAATGTTTAATATCAATGCGCATTTTTTTTTTTTTTTTTATGTTTGTGTTCATATATTCTGCTAGTGTTTCGTGGCCCCCGTGAACTATTTGTGATTTACCAGTATTTTGCTAGTGATATTGTGTTATGTTTTGTTTGAAATATTTATGGTCTGTCCATATTTGCAGGCCTTTGTTCTGTACATATTACCAATGTACGTACGTATGTATGTTACTCTACTGTGTACTGATACTCATGTTTACTGATGCCAACAAATGCATCACCACCATAAGTACCGTGTTTCCCTCCACTCCACATCTGCAACACTCAGATCATCATGAACACTATGATTAAAGGAAGTCTTGGGTGTGTTGAGGAAACCTGCTGCGTGTGCGTGTGTGTGTTATTCCTCATGGTCTGGAGGATCGCGTGTTGGACTCATGATCGTCAGCCATTACCCTTCCTGTAAGAGCTCGGTGGTCAGTGTTAATAGAGATGGATTTATTGGTTGGTAAAGCTGAGACCTCACACATCACACACACCCATCCGCTTGTTCAAGGCGACAGTAGTAATCACTCCCTGAAATCCTTAGCGACTTGAGCAAGGTTCGAACCCACGCCTTGTCGGGTGGCAGAGGTTAACCACTAAACCACGGGAGTGTGTGGGAGGGTTGGGGGGAGGGGGAGTGAGTGCAGTGATTGTGAATGGTCAAAATAAATAGTAAGAAAGACAAAAAAAAATGCATAGCAAATTAGAACAAAAAAGGGAGGTTAACAATATCGAAGTGCTTACATCTTCACCCAAGCAGAGGATGATGCAGGAGAAAGATAACCATTAAGTCAGAAAGGAAAGGTAAATGATACACAAGGATATATATAGTATTATGTGGAAGGTGAAACTACAATATAATGTTTATGAATACGAGAAAGATGAAAAGTAGAGGTGGGTGACACTAGAATTACGAAAGGGTGACACACTATATTGAAATTATAGTGATCCACACACACACACATACACACACACACACACACACACACACACACACACACACACACACACACACACACACACACACACACACACACACACACACACACACACACATTGAAAATACTTTGAGTTTTCTTTGTCACTGCAGAGGGAGGAAGATTAAAAGGAGTGGAGGGAAAGAGGGGAGGCAAGGAATGAGAGAAATTACTTGCAGAAACTTTTGTGAATCTCGAGGCTAGTTGTTATCCTAAACTTTTTTTCCCCGCTCTCTCTCTCTCTCTCTCTCTCTCTCTCTCTCTCTCTCTCTCTCTCTCTCTCTCTCTCTCTCTCTCTCTCTCTCTCTCTCTCTCTCTCTCTCTCTCTCTCTCTCTCTCTCTCTCTCTCTCTCTTTCTTTTTCTTTTTCTCTCTCAACCAACAGACAGACCAGTAAAATCGAAACTTTTTACTTCTGACTACAATTGCGTTTCCTTACAAGAAGAGCGTGAAATAAATAACTCCTCTATGATCAATGCAGTTCCTTTCTTTTCCCATTTCCGCTTCCTCCTTCTTTTTCTCCTCCTTCCCCTCCTACTCTGCCTCCTCCTGCCTTTCAAACCCATTGCCAGCGTCGCTCCTCTTTACAATTTTGCCCTTGTACCTCTTGTTCTCCTTCCCTTCCTCCCTCCATGACAGACTCCTTCACTTTCTTCATGATTCCTTTTTGCTAAATTTTCACCTCCACGCTATGTCCCACCCTTCACGGCACGTAATTTCAGTCTCTTCCGACTTGTCTGCCTGCCACGCCACATTTTAACTTTTTCTCTTCCGTCACAAATTCCTGCAATGAAAATAGGAATAGTACCTTTCTCTCTCTCTTTATTTTTTTCTTTCTTTCTCTTTTTCTCTCTCTCTCATCATTTGCACCTCTTATCATTTCTTGATCATTTTTTTCTGTTTTTCTTTCTCCTTTCTCTTCTTTTCGATCGAAGTTGCATTCTTTTCTTTTTTATAGTTATAGTACCTGCTTTCACCTTGTTAAAAGCTTCTCCCTCCATCACTTATATACATATTTATTTTCTACACAATTCGTATTAGTTCCAACAAGTTAACAGAAAGTGGAATACGAGGATCTTATAATAAAATATAGTGTAACCTTTTACATACGACATTGTTTCATGAAGGTAAAAAATCACGACTTTCCATATATATAAGCCTTGAATTTACGTTTCTCCATCACTCTCACCTTGGCGTTAACATAAAGATGCAAACAGTCAGCATCTGTCAGCTTCCTCTTCCTCCATCCAAGATTCAACATATCTTTAAATTTCGACAGGAACCCAACCCACGACGCCGCCTCCTGATGATGCCCATGACGGCTGATACAAAATTCATGTCGGTGACGGTCGATGGTTATTTTGCTGCGAGAAAGGGACGAGTGAAGGTGGTAGTTTTGAAGGAATGTCGAGGAGAAAGAGAGAGAGAGAGAGAGAGAGAGAGAGAGAGAGAGAGAGAGAGAGAGAGAGAGAGAGAGAGAGAGAGAGAGAGAGAGAGAGAGAGAGAGAGACAGAGACAGAGACAGAGACAGAGACAGAGACAGAGACAGAGACAGAGACAGAGAGAGAGAGAGAGAGAGAGAGAGAGAGAGAGAGAGAGAGAGCTAGCTTATAAATGCCACGAATCAGTGGAGCTAAACTAGACAGGTACAACCAAACTAAGCTGGTTCACTGTGAGGAATAAACTGTGTTCCCGCGCTAAGCCACACTAAGCCAGCGTGGCGTGCTATCTGGCTTACCACCTCAACCTGATCACTTCATCCATGTCAAAGCTCACAGTCCCCGCCAGCGATGGAACAACTGGCCACAGCGGCGTTAAGAATCGCTGGGTTTGTACAGGTTGTCTTTGTAACTTAGGCCTTAACTCTTATAATGTTAGGAAACTAGCTAATAAAGGTAGTCATGAAGTGTTATTCAAAGATCAAACGGCGTCAAAATGGGACATGATAGGCCTAAATGAGGTTAGAAGAGCTGGGAAAGAATTTATAGAACTAAAGAAGGGTTACATTTCTTTCTACACATAACAGAGACAAGAAAGATAAGAGAAGTAAGCTTCTAAGTGAAAAAGAAGTCAGAAATTGAATGAAAGGAATGAGTAGTGGTAAAGCAGGAGATGTAAATGGCTTAAAGATTGACCTAATTAAGGATTTATATTTTTCTTTCTTAAGTTATTCCTTCCCTCACAGCCCTTTAAGCCACGTCCTCGTCTCTCTGTAATTAAGCATTCTTCCTTCTTTCACACGTCCTTAACTCAACTCCCTCTTCCTCTTCTCCCAACAGGCTGCAGCGGGGACGGAGCTGAGGCCCTCAAGTTAGAGTCGATCTCCGTCCCGGCCCACCAGGTGACGGGCGAGGCGGTGGAACTGGACTGTAACTACGACCTTGAGGGTGACACGCTGTACTCCGTCACGTGGTACAGAGGACAAGACGAGTTCTATCGGTACACTCCAGGGGAAAGTAACCCCGTGGATATCTTCGAGCTGCCGGGTGTGGCTGTGGATGTGAGTACCTAGTGTGTGTGTTTGTGTGTGTGTGTGTGTGTGTGTGTGTGTGTGTGTGTGTGTGTGTGTGTGTGTGTGTGTGTGTGTGTGTGTGTGTATGTGTATGTGTATGTGTATGTGTATGTGTGTGTGTGTGTGTGTGTGTGTGTGTGTGTGTGTGTGTGTGTGTGTGTTGGGGGTGGGGGTGTTAGCGAGTGAAGGGCTTGATAGAGGGTTGGTGAAAGTGAAGGAAGGAATTTGTAAGGAAGAAAATGAGAAAATAGAAAGAGAATTATAAAAAAAAAAAGTAAACGAAGAAAAATATATATAAAACAGAGAGATTAAAGGGAATTCATATTGAGATAATGAATGCGTGTAAAAGTAAATAAACCATAAATATAGTTAAAAATTAAACATAACCGGAGTTAATAGTGCAATATACAAACACTAATCATGTAGAAAATTTCATTTACTCGTAATATCTGTCGATTTTAATGTTTATAATAACATGAGGTCAATTACTACTGCTGGGCACTAAAAAGATAATTGCATGACCCACTTAAATGCAAATTAGGCACGCCATCCAAAATAATGAACTTCATATAGATACAATTAGGCCTTCGGATGCACCCATTTATACGATCGATTTGCATAGTCACAACAAGTACCACATGGAAGAAAAAATACATGCACAGG
>JAXIVD010002141.1:10000-20000 GCA_036785275.1 Cancer borealis
TATGCGTCATCACAACATTTTTCTCCCTGCCTTCAGACCTCCCTGAGCGACCAGAGGAAAGTCACCTTGAGGCCCGTCAGTCTTCTTTCCTCCGGCAAGTACCGCTGTGAAGTCTCCGCTGACGCCCCTTCCTTCCACACCGAGTCCAGGAGCGCCGAGATGCTGGTGGTGGGTGAGTACAGAGAGAGAGAGAGAGAGAGAGAGAGAGAGAGAGAGAGAGAGAGAGAGAGAGAGAGAGAGAGAGAGAGAGAGAGAGAGAGAGAGAGAGAGAGAGAGAGAGAGAGAGAGAGAGAGAGAGAGAGAGAGAGAGAGACAGAGACAGAGACAGAGACAGAGACAGAGACAGAGACAGAGAGAGAGAGAGAGAGAGAGAGAGAGAGAGAGAGAATGTGTCCATCTAACATTTTTATAATTATCATCTACACAGATCGAGCGAGACAACTGAAATTGTAATCATCTAAAAAAATTTAAACATTTATATATCGTATGACAATTCCATTTCACATATCAAATTTGAGGTCACGTCCTGACAACGAAACTTTCAATTACTCTAGGAAACGAAAGCTAATATAACCATCGCTACTACTACTCCTACGATTGCTATTTGTACCACTGCATCAAACTAATCCTTTCCCTCCCCCGCCAGACCTGCCAGACCACGTGCCAACCATCACGGGGGGACAGTCCAAGTACCACGTGGGGGACGAGGTACACGTTAATTGCACCTCCTTACGTTCCCGCCCCGCCGCCTCGCTCATGTGGTACCTTAACGATAAGCAGGTAAGTCAATCATGATTAGATAAGTCAATATTCCATCGTGATAGCCATCGTCGACCACTCGGTGCACTGTAAAATGTCTGCGGAACATGGAGTAAATTCGATGTGAGGATATGGCCTCATAATGCACACACAAACAAGTAAATCGGTTTGGTGAGTGAGTGGCTCGTGAGAATGACCGTCGAGAGAGAGGGAGTCTGCCATGGCCTTCCCAAACTCTGGTCACTAAGGGAGTGGACTATATAAGACGGCCAACTACTGCCGTAACATAAAATAATTTGTTGAATCATATCTCTTGAAGTCGATGGTAGCGTCGTCGACTAACTACAAACCATAGTCAATGCCATCGGAAAAAAAAACTTCTAGCAAGGTAGCAGCACTCCATCCTATGATCCTACACTGTCTTCTCCGTAAAGAGACTGCAGAGTTAAGTCGCAAAGTTTTCCACGGGAGGTGTAAAGTGAGCATGCAATGCTGAGTTTACCTTGGATGAACTCCTTGCCCTGAAATCATGTAAAGGTTCCATCACGGCTCAGATCACATAACATACAGTATGCTACAACACCTCGGCTATACTTTTCTTGCAACGTTTTTATAATTATGTAATGAAATATGGATTCATTAATCTTTTCTCCATTTCCACAATTTGTTCACGTCATACCAATCCATAAAAAGACTGATTGCTTAACGGTCCCCGGTGCAGTTTGTCCTATTGTGTTTACGAGCAGTCTATGCAAGGTCAATGAACCTATGGTAAACAGAAGACTCATTTTTTGTTTTGGAAACGAAGGGTTTGTTGAGTCGGTTGAGTCGAGGCACGATGGATCGCTTCACGAACCTGGAACATTGCATTTCAGAGGTTTTTGCAAAAAGAAGGAAGAAAATGTTTTAACATCTAGAAAGCCTTTGACAAGACATGGCGACGCGGTATCCTCATAAAACCTTATGCTCATGGCTTGAGAGGTTAATTGCCTGTGTTTGTTTATAACATTTTGCAGGACAGAACATTCTCTGTTAAGCAAGCGTCCCTTTAACGTAATTGATAGTTAAGAAAGTCTACTCAACTAGGAGTACGATCTTAAAATTCCATCATTAGAGTGTTTACTGCAAGCTGCACGTGTTACATTGCTAATACTTGCACCGAGTAAGGTAGAATTACCTATATATTCCTATGTTATGTGTTCCTCTTACAACAACGTTGATATACACTACAATTTCTATGTTTCACTTTACATCCACATTTTCGTATTAAAGTGATATTAATCACCTCCTCCTCCTCCTCCTCCTCCTCCTCCTCCTCCTCCTCCTCCTCCTCCTCCTCCTCCTCCTCCTCCTCCTCCTCCTCCTCCTCCTCCTCCTTCTCCTCCTCCTCCTCCTCCTTCTCCTTCTTCTTCTCCTCCTCCTCCTCCCGTCAACTCAAGTCCACGTGTCCCCCACAGGCCGCCACAGAGGACCTGGTTGAGTACACGCCAATGAACGACTCGGACGGACTTGAAACCTCCCGCCTCGGCCTTCGCTTCGTGGTGGCGCCGAGACACTTCCCTTCAGGCGAGCTGCGTCTTAAGTGAGTCACCTTATCACTGTAATTATTTCTCTTCACTCCACTCCACTACAATACAATACAATTACTTTCATTCATGTCCAGCTAATGATTTATTTATTTATTTATTTATTTATTTTTTTTTTTTTTGCGTGTTTTCTTTTTTTTTTTAGTATATTTTACTTTTTACTCTATTCCTCTGTTTTCTTTTTTCAGTTAATAGATCAGAATTTTTTTTGTTACACTTGTAATCCTTAATTTTGATCAGTTTTTTTTTATACTCTTTCCCCCTTCCCACATGATATTTTTTAACGTATAGGCTTATTTACTCTCCTTTGCAAGGGGTACACTTCTGAACAATTCATTCTGAACTTTTTAAAACGGTGAAAAGGTGGTGTTTAGCGTGTTTTCATGTCTCTTTTCATATTACACTTGGTCGATCTCCTTATCATCCTTACAAAAAATCAATTGATTCCGTAATTCTCTCGTGGGAAGGGAAGAGTCTGAGAGGTAAGGAGACTTTCTTGAACGCGGAGGGAGACGCATTCACCTTTGTCGTGGCTTTCAAGAAGTAGTGATGGAGCATGACGCTGGCTCACCTAGGGCGTGACGAACTTGCGTTACTTACTTGCACACAGAAAATATTCAAGATGTTGGTGGCAGGTGCAGGAGATTAATGCGAGGTGTTGATAAACTTTGCTGCAACGCTCAGCAGCTGTCCAGTAATAACCCGGCGCGAGGACCTGTATTTCACTTTCCCAACAGTGACGTCTCATGCAGCGGTGCAAGGAAGAGGAAAGGCAAAAGTCTCCTTGTGTTAGGTAATGTTTTCTTTATTCTTGGCAGTAAACTTTTGCTTATTTAGATGAATTATCATAATATGTAATATCTTAAGAGTTATATGATGAGCATAATAAGAGAGAAGATAACAATTTCTTATTTATGATTACGTTCTCCACATTTCTGGTTACACTGTTCCTACTGTCAATTAATTTTCATTGAAGAAAAGTAACCTGGACGCAAATGAGCAAGAGATAAGAAATTAGTTACCGTGATTTAGGATGCATAGTAGTGAAAGTAAACTTTCTATCATTAAAGAGAAAGATCCATAATGAGTACAATTTACCAGTTTTAATATGGACCAGAAGCCTGAAACCTTATGAATGTCCTCTAGCGAAAATTTCATAGTTACCAAAGGGGAATGGAGAGAACAATACTTGGTACAGCATGGATATAAGAAGAGATAAGGAGCAGATATGGGGAGAACACGTGATGCGCTGAACAGATGATATGTAGTAACACAAAAGCAACCAAAGGATAATAAAAAAAAAAGGCGTGCCAGACAGATAACTAGATGGAGAGATGACTTCAAAAGTTGTGTTGTGGTGGCCTGTTATAGATGAGCACCAGACAGGTATGTGTGGAGATGGTTGGGGGAAGCCTTTGTCATGCATTGAAATCATAGAGGATGATGTGATGATGATGATGGTGATAATGATGATGATGATGATGATGATGTAACGCGTAATACATGTTGAAGCCACAGCAACGAATTAGCAAGTTGGTTCTAATCAACTTCCAAGATGCAGTAACCCACAGCGAGAACATTTGAACATTTGAACATTTATTCATAGCTAACACTTACATATTAGATATATTTTGATGTCATACTCATAAATATATACTTATATCTATGTTACATAGCTGTAGCTAGTCTATGTAAAACAAACTCTTTCAGGCAAGAGAGAGAGAGAGAGAGAGAGAGAGAGAGAGAGAGAGAGAGAGAGAGAGAGAGAGAGAGAGAGAGAGAGAGAGAGAGAGAGAGAGAGAGAGAGAGAGAGAGAGAGAGAGAGAGAGAGAGAGAGAGAGAGAGAGAGAGAGAGAGAGAGAGAGAGAGAGAGAGAGAGAGAATGTATCCTTATCACCATCCACACCGCCTCTTTCCCCCTTCAACGCCACAGATGCACCGCCACCATCGCCGCCGTGTACTGGCAGAGCTCTGAGGAATCTGCAGAGGGTCAGCTGCAGCAGACCGGCTCAGTCTTGGAAAGTAAAGGTATCTACGCAGGTGAGTGAACACACACTCCCTCCCTCTTGTGTTTTCCACCTGGCGCGTCCCCGACCACTTGGTGTTAGTGTTATGTTGTCAGTTGATGTTACTGTTACTGTTAGTGTTACTGCCCCAACTGCTACTTTATGTGTGAAAGGTGTTTTTAGTGAGATAATAAGTAGTCAGCATCAACAATTTAATCACCTTTGGCAGAAGAAATTAACACAAACACACACACACACCAGTCTTTCTCCGTCCCAGATTATCCCTCCTGGGTTTTTATCTTTCTCTCTCCTATTTCCTTATCTTCCATCTTCCTTACCTTTTTATTCTTCAGTTCCTTGTCTTCATTTCCATTCCCTAGCCACCTGCAATTCTCCTCAGTTTCCCTTCTCTTCCTTTCCTTCAGTTCCTCCCATTCATTCTCACCCTCTGCAACTCCTTCCTTCCTTCCACCGCCTCGAGGCCCTTAATGTATGTGTCGGGTGGTGAGGCGGGAAGTCTCTCTAACATGACTTTTTTCTACCCTTGCAGACGGGAGCAGCATCAGCAGCCGCCACACGTGGGCCTCCTGCTTCACCGTGTTCCTGGCCCAAGCCTTACACTTGTTCACTCACCTATACACCTCCTCACAAGCATCCCTTCGTCAGTAGCACAATAAACTTGCTTAGCTATTCCCGAAATCAAGTCGTAGAAGGTTCCAACAGTGTAGAGGACAAAGGCAGCATTAGAAACAGCGCCCCTCGTCTAATTGTGCTAACTCTGAATATTTTTCTACACACAGCAGCGTCCTACAAGCCGTCATAACCTTCTACAAGATTTTTACAATATGTTTTTAGTGTCACGAGAGTGGTGAGAGTTAATTTTTTTTTTCTATATCAACCAGCACCAGTAGGCTTCTGAAGGCACAGATGGACGGACTTGCCTTGCCTGTTATTTGGCGTAGGTTTTCGGATTTTTCATAGTGACGCCTCAAATGTTTCCGTTCTCTCTTGAATATGTTGAGAACGTGCGAGGCTAATAGCTACTACAACTGAGGACGGTATGGCAGCAATTTGGGTAGTCTTTGACCACTCGGATGTAATATCAAAGAATGAGAAGTGATCAGCGAATAACGAATAACGTGGATTTGAACCTGGGATCCTCTGCTTGCATAACCGAGCGCTAGACCACTGTACCACCGCCTCCCCAACACTGAATCATCGCCTCCCCTGTGTTTGAGTTTTATAACAACTATAGTCTCGTCAGTGTCACTTTTCTTGTTAAGTGAAGACGTACAACTGTTTTGCTTATCACTTTACCTCTTCTCTCCCTTTCTGTCCCTTTTTTTCCTCCCTCCTTCCATCCCAATACCCATCCCACCTTCCTTGCCCATCCCTTCTCTCTTATAAGCACATGGAAAATTACTCTTTAATATTTCAATGTTTGGAGAAATATGTAATATGTATATAGATTGTATAATTACACTTAGTTTTACTGTACATACTTTTTTATACGTGTATGTGTCCTGTCTTGTGGTCACTCTAAGTTCTGTTTCAATTGAACCCACACGACATACTTACTAAACTATTATAGTGGGGGGGTTTTTCTTCAAAATACGGAAACCTACACAGTACTGGGCCACACGATTGTTCTTACTAGGTCGCCGTTTCTCGTGCATTGGTAAATAACTAATATGTTAAGGACAATAGTGTTAAACGTTATCCATTTGTATCTCTTATAATACCACTTATTTGCCACTCCTGTATTGAAACCAAGCACAACAGTTTTTCTCCTCATAGATCCAGGGAGGTAAACACTTACTCAGTACTGTACAATACACTTGCTATTGGCTGGTGATATTGAATTGGGTCACAATGAAAAAAAGAGTTTGAACAACAAAGGACAATAAGATTGATGGTCAGTGTATATTATACAGTATTTTTTCAGTATATCGTCATTCACATCAGTGGTTTCTGCCTTTTGTAGGAATACTGGGGCTTTGCCTTCTCTATCCTAGGATTCATGGGAGTATTCCGGCAAAAACTTTACACGGCACCAATCATCCTCCACAGACTCAACTTGAAGGTGAATACCAAAATACTTTATTTCAAGATCAAAAAAAGCGATAAAGTCGTGCTGTTGTTGAGGCACATGTCCTGAAGGTGTGGCTTTTGCCAGAAATACTTTCAAGAATCCCTATTCAGGGTGTCAAGGATCTTCTGAAAGAACATTTGAGGTGCAAGACCAAATCGAGAAGGAGCAGCTCATTCATCGTAGATAAATTCAGTGTCGTTTGTGCTGGCTTGCAGTAATGAATGCGCACTAAAGACAACAATATTCACGAGTCATTACCTCCGGATAGATGGTGTCATGGAGGCTCAACATGGATGTACAACATCGACAACTTACTGTAATCAGTTTACAATATCCTAACAGGATATTGGAGACTGTACACGCATATTGTACTATAATCCCTGAGAAACTAACGAATTGCACATAAAATTTCACATCAGATTTATTGCTGGAGTAACTATTGTGAACGCATGGATCCTGTACTTGTAGTATTTCCTTGAGACGTCAATGGATGTCTTCAATGGAAGAGTTTCAGGAGTAAAAATCTGGAAGAAACCCAGAAAATATTTTCAGGGAAGAAAATAATTCTGCCCGAACAATCTGGCTAAGATTGGACTGGGTTAGGTTCTATAAAGAGATCTCATTGTTGTATTGAAAACAATTATGTTTCTAAGTTGGCAAGAAATACAGTGAAAAGCGTGATCACCTGTAATCACCATGAGGAGAAGCCAAACTTTCCTCATATGTGTACAATGCAAAAGCTTGGAAATTACATCTTTGTGCAAAAGTGAATTCCTATGTTCGAACAAATACGAAGGCTTGTCACTCTCAAGGATGTACATCCTTTCTTTTGTATCAGTGGGAAAGTTTTTATCCAAAATGTGGTACATATTTTTCTTTCTAATATAAATGTATCTATCTATCCACTTATCTATCTTTATCTATCTATCTATATACGTATATATATATATATATATATATATATATATATATATATATATATATATATATATATATATATATAATATAATATACGCAAAAAGATGTTTTGTTGTTATTGCTGTCAAAAATGTATGCTTCCTTTTTACTCAAGAAGTGAATTATTAATTCAACCTGATGAGGGCGAATGCTGTTTCTCCTCATTGTAGTAATAAATTTTCATTCAAAGAAGTGGTGACAACAATTAAGTTATTTTTTCCGTCCATAAGAATGTACATACCTTTCATGGACAGGATTGTTCATGAACAAACGAACACAGGGAGTAATACTTGGATGTGTTGGTGTATTTCATGTCCTTTGTGTTGAAAAGGAATAAAATGGATATTACAATTTTAATAATTTTGTACATATAGATATTTATTCCTCCATTATTATTATTATTATTATTATTGTTGTTGTTGTTGTTATTATTAGTATTAGTATTAGTATTAGTATTATTATTATTATTATTATTATTATTATTATTATTGTTGTTATTATTATAATTACTATTATTATAATTATTATTATAATTTTCATTATTATTATTATTATTATTATTATTATTATTATTATTATTATTATAATTATTATTATTATTATTATTATAATAATAATAATTATTATTATTATTATTATTATTATTAATATTATTGTTATTATAATAAAAATAATAATAATAATAATAATTGTTATTATTATTATTATCATTATTATTCTTACTATTAGTATGAAAAATGGTGACGTCACGAGCAAACGCGCAACGATTAACGAAGCCAAAGATAAGAGATATGAAAGGAATGCCATTCAAGCTTTGATGGAGAAGGGAATGGAAGGATGGCATGAGTGGTATAGGTTCATGAGAGCTGTTCCGAGTGTTATGTATGGTATGGAAGTGATTGCATGGAACGAGATGAAATAGACAAGTTGGGAGTAGGGCAAAATAGAATAGCAAGAATGGCACTGAATGCACCAAGGTATGCATCTGTAGAAGCTTTGAAAGATGACATGGGATGGATTACATTTAGGGAGAGACACATGAAGGCAACTTTGAGATATAAAGCTAGGCTGGAACGAATGGAGAATACAAGAATAGCACAGATGATTGATTTGTGGAATGTAAGGAGCACTAAGTGGGAGAAGACATGTATGAATATTGTAGACAGGAGTGGCATGCTGGTTATGTGGGTGCATAGATTTTTTGAAGGGAGAGAAAGGGTGTATGAATGGAAGGTGATGAACAGAAGTAGAGAAGGATTAGAGTGCGATGTGGAAAAGTCACAAGTGAGATAGACAAAACAGTGAAAGGTGTGGGACTGGGTAAGTGGGAAAATGAGATGAAACGAAAGAAGACTTTGGAATGATACAGAGAGAAAGAAGCCCCAATGTATGTAAGGTGGTATGATGGAAGCTGGAATGTGAAAAGTATGACCGTGACAGAATGGAAATGATGCGTGTGATTCTAACATAAATGGGACATGAAATGAATGAAGTGATTGAAAGAACTGGAAGGGAATGAATGGTGGTGTTGGTGGGACTGTGTGGGGAGACGAGTGAACGGATGATTGACGCGCGAGAGTTTCTGCAGAAAATATGGTATGCGAGATCTAGGAACTAGGGCGTGTAATTAGAGTATGCATTTTTTTTTTCTGTGTGCTTTCCATTTCTTTTTTTCCCGCACAGAAGCTGCCGATACAAAGGCCTGACTTGAGGGAAACTTCAAGTCACCTGACATCAAAATCAAGGTCCACCCTACACTTGGAGTAGCACGAAAGGTTTATTTGTAGAATGTAAGGAGCAGTAAGTGAGAGAAGAAGTGTATGAATATGGTAGACAAGACTCCAATTTCGTCACTTGTAACATCAAGATCAAGATGCCCTTCTCTGCGCATGCGTGAGCGGCCTGCACCGGTCCCAGGCGTACGAGTATTGAGTAACCAGTCCTGCCCCGTTGCGTTAGAGCCGCCATCGCAGAGTGAAACATTTTTCGCACTCACTACTCAGAGATTGTGACGCCAGGATTGGAAGCAGCGGTAGACCATCATGGTCGTGAGGAAGTTCTCAAGATTAAACCAAGAGGTGGAGAGCAGGTATGTTACAGTGCTGTTAGGTGTGGTGAGGTGATTACGTCTGCGGCTGGGACTGGCCTCCATAGCAACAACGCTCTGCTCCCAACCACAAGTTGTTCGCCTGATAAGAGCACATATATTTTTGGTTGTTTCCTATTCTGCTCTGTGCTTTTGCATGTTTTAGTTTTGTGGGGCACCTGAGTGGTTTGTTGCTACCTTGCCTTATTATCGGCACAAGCTGAGCCCAGTCTGTAGGGAAGGGCAAGAACCGTTATTTTGGGTATTTACCATTTCGAACACTGCAGCCAACGGAATCGATTTCCGCAGGCTGACTCCACCCACTCATTTACTCAGCGGGGAGAGGTAGACAGTGTTCATGCTGGGTATTAATTTCCAAAGCTGCGCGATTCTGGATCTTTTTCTCTACTCGTTCACTTTCCTCATTCTCTCTCTCACTTTCCTCATTCTCTCTCTCTCTCTCTCTCTCTCTCTCTCTCTCTCTCTCTCTCTCTCTCTCTCTCTCTCTCTCTTT
>JAXIVD010002141.1:22500-47500 GCA_036785275.1 Cancer borealis
TAGAATGGTGTGAATGAGTCTTACGGAGACTGGGAGAGGGAGTAGAATAGTGTTGTCTGGAGATACAAATGGAAGTGTTTGAAATATTGAGGTTTCAGATGTGAAAGTCCTAACACTAGAGGAAGGTCCCTTGCATGGTGGAAGGATAAGGTTAAGGAGTATATACATGAAGGAGACAACAGGGTATGGCTGCTGTATCTGTAAGCACTTATAGACACAGCTTACAGGTACAGCAGCTGTATCCTCATAGTGCTCGGTTATAGATATGGCACTTGCCTAACTTTTGGGTAATAAAATATAAAAAGCTTATATAACTGAACGTAACAAAACCATACCTAACATAACATAATCTAACCATAACCTAATGTAAGCCGTATTCTCATAGTGCTCGCTTATAGATGCAGCACATGCCTAACTTTTGGGTAAAAAGCTTATATAAATGAACTGAACCAAACCGTGCCTAACCAAACATAATCAACCTAACATAACTTGAAAAATGCTTTACCAGGTAAATAATAAGGCACAGGCCATTGGAATAGCGGGTTATTCTGTTGATAACTTTCTAAGTGTTTTTGAAACTTTGTAGGATGAAAATGTCGATTTTAATGTTAATGAAAGGAGACTAAAGCTTTTGAAATTACATTCACTAGAGAGGCGTAGAGTAAGGGAAGATCTGATGGAAGTGTTTAAGTGGGTGAAGGATTTTAATAAGAGGGAAGTAGGAAAAGTTCCTACGATCAGTAGTCAGGATAAAACAAGAAATAACGGATTCAAACTAGAAAAATGTAGATTTAGTAAAGAAATAGGCAGAAATTGGTTTACAAATAGGGTGGTAGATGATTGGAACAGACTCAATCAGCAGGTAATTAGTGCACAGACGATAGGGAATTTTAAAAGAAGACTAGATGGCTTTATGAATGGGGATGAGAGGTGGGTTTAGGTAATAAGGGAGTATTGGAGTAACAGGAACTACCTAGTGCAGGCCTTCGGGCCTTTTGTAGCTTCCTTATGTTCTCATGTTCTTAACACGATGGGCAACACTGGCGCATGCCATACGAATAGGGGATGACAACGGGGTACAGTTGTCGTATCTGTAAGCACTTCAAATTTCAAAAGCTTTAGTCTCCTTTGATAACTAAAATTACGAATCCCCTCTATCATTTTGGTCATCCTTCTATAATACGGGGACCAAAACTGCACTGCATAGTCAAGGTGAGGTCTGACTAACACCAAATACAACTTCAGAATAACCATCACTTCTACTTTTGATACTCCCAACAACCTATTAGCCCAATTTCCAGCTTCAATATATTGTTTTCTGGGACAGAGGTCTGAGCGAACCTGTATTTCCAAATCCCTCTCACATTCTGACCTATTCAGCATTACCCTGTTTATGTTGTACCTGTTGTGAGGATTTTCCCTTCCAACATTAATTATTCTACACGTGTCATGGTTAAAATCCATCTGCCACCTAACCACTGACTCGTGTAACCTATGTATTTAGGACCAGTGGTGAGTGTGCAGCTTGTAAATGTAGTGTGTATGTATTTGTACAGTGAAGGACATGGTGTATTAATGGGTGATGAGGAAGTGTAGGCAAGGGTGTGTGTTTGTATTTGTGTTCCATACTTAACTATTTTTTCATCCTTAACTTGGGTAATGGACATTATATAATTCTTATGAGATTCTTTGAATTGTTCAAGTTTCTGTGACAATCTTTAATACTTTCCATCAGAACTCTTAGTGTTTCTTTACTTGTTTGCATTTTCAGACTTTCTTTTGGTTTGTGTGTAGATTAATATTCGGTTCTTTAACCAATCGATATCTCTTTACCTTTATAATGCACTGCAAACTCAACCTCAGAAACTTTTTTAGATTACCTCAAACAGTCATGCCACTGAATTACAGAAAAAATACCAATATTTAGTATTTTGTAAATATATTTTAAAAACAAAAATTGTAGCGGCAATAACATGGTTGAGGTTGAGGTTGAAGTCATGAGCATCACCTTCTTATCGGCCATCCCTGTATTGTTGTTGTGGTCAGCTTCTCTTCATTCTTTATATTTCTCACTTCTTGTATCCTACATTTAATTTCTAGTGTTCTTGTATTTCTTTCATTCTTCTTTCTCTTTCCAAAAACTTTATTTATTTATTTTTTTTTTTTTGTATGTTAGATGTTTGCACCGTCAAATAATAAGTTTCTGATGATTTCTTCTTCATTTTTTATGTATGGTCTTTGTAATTTGTAACTCAATTTTCTTTCTTCTTCGTATTCTTCGCACCATAGTAAGAAATTATTTAGGTTTTCATTTTTTGCTCCACACAGGTTGCATTTTGTTTCTCCTCCCTGAAAGCTTGTTCTGTCATTGAGAGTTCGGTTGTTTGTTCAGCACTGAAAGAGTACTGTGGATGATGTTCTGTTGTCGTATATGTCTTCTTGGCCTCTAATTTCTGTACATCAAGCTTTTCTTTTCTTCCATTTTCGATTTTTCCGCTGTTTCTGTTCTCAGTTTTTCATAACCTATTCCTACTTCGTTCATGTACTTTTCTGTTTCCTTTATCCATTTGTGTCTTCTCATCTTTTGTATCATTACTTGTTTGTGTTCCTTGAAGCATTTTCTACTTCCATTCACAAGTATTCCCAGGTACTTAAATTCTTCCTTCACTTGTATTCCATTGATCTGTTCTGGTCTGTCTTTCATATTGAATGTTACTATTTGGCATTTTTCTTGTTCATCTCTGATCCATATTCTCCTCTCACCCTAGTCACTTGTATTCTTTCCTCTGCCCTTTTAATACTGCTTGCCAGAATCATGCCATCATCTGCATCCAAAAGGGAGTCTATCCTGAGAGCATCATCTGTGTAGCCATGTTGTATTTGTTGAATTTCCTGTATGATTTTGTATGTTATAAGTTTACAAAGTGTTGTTGATGCTGTACATCCTTGTCTTATTCCACTGGTTACATTCATTTCTATTTTGTTTGTTTCATCTATATCTGTTATTGTTTTGTATCCTATTGTTTATATTATTTCTGGCTGTATTTTATACTCTTGTAGTACTTATATAATTTTTTCTCTTGATGCTGGCAAAGGCTTTTAGTGAAATCTACTGATACCACCAATAATTGTCCTTTTGATTTGTATGTTATTTCAATGCAGTGTTTTAGTATTAATAAGTTATTTTCAATTCGTCCTCCTGTTACCCGGTGTGGTAACGAGTGTTATGTGAGATAGTGTGGCCCGAGCGGTTTAGCCAAATACGTGTACTTTATACAGTTTTATTTACAGTATAAGATAATCAGTACACTGGTACATAGAATAAATCTCACTGCTTGTATTTGTATTTTAAGCAAGCAGGGTTATGCACATAGATTAAAGTATATCACAAGAGTCACTGTGGCACTATATCTCCACACTTGGGTATAAGGTGAGATTTGTGCAATATATATAACTTCAGCGACAGTTTGTAGGGCACTCGTAATAACACAGAAATGTCAGTAATAACGTTCAAGTCCGGACCTCGGATGTACGGTGAGAGTAGAGCACTCCGAGGTCCGTGACTTGTAGGTGTAGCTGCGCGGGTAGGTCTGCGAGCCGGGCAAGCTGGGTGCAGTGCAAGCAGCCAGCAGCGACGCCTGTCAAATGCTAACATCGGCCTCCTTTCTTGCTGAGTCTGCAGCATCTCTCTGACCGGATGGCGGCCAGACACCACGAGACTGCTTCCCGAACGTTCGACCTCCTCATGACACATGACATTCGAGAACCTACTACATATATACCTCAACAATTATAATAACATTAATTGCATAATACATGAGATATATAGGAATAAAAATATAAGTAATACTACCTGCCTAACATGGGGTACATCGCTCGGTCACCTACTCGACGCGACCTCGCGACGTTCCTATATATCTAGAGTCATGTACCTAACCTTGTGGAGGTGTCAATTCGTGGTCGCTAGCAGCTTTATTTGAAACTCTACTTTATAACATATAATAGAGTGTTAAAGCATGTTTCACTAGACAACATAGAGGAATCATTATAATAATCACCAACACTATCGGTATGATGACCGTAGGGACTCATGTAGGTTGGTAGGGAAGCATGGACTGCCGATTCAAAATCTGAGATGTTATTTAATTTAAACTCAGAAATGGTATTAGCCACATACTTAATAGAAGAAATATTTACACTTTGAGCAAAATCTAAGGTGTAAATATGCATAAAAATTTAGAAACAAAAACCTTCATGAAGTGTCTCAGGATGAGTCGACACTATTGCTGAATTCAAGGTACATAAATTAAGAATAGCAAAGTGACTAGTCTGTCGACCATATAACCTTCCTGAAGGGCAAATCACTGTCACCATCGTGAGACTGATGAAGAAAAAGTAATGATGGCCCATGAAACTTTCATGACGAAAAAGGTTCTGGCAGCATTTGAGTGTAAGGGCATAGGTTTAAGCTCTGTGAAGCATCGTGTTGAATCAAAGCAACTTCACACGCACCTTCTTCTTTAACAGGTAAGAAAGCAAAGAGAGATGCAGGGCAAAAATAAAATCCTATATGCTCAGATTTACACTGGTGAAGTATTTGGTATTCACCGGTACTGTAGAGAGTGTGCCCCTCGTTGACCAGCACAATAGAATCAGGTAAATCAACGGCGAGGAAAAGAGGTGTTGACTTGAAATGGGAATGACTCTATTCGGTGAATATCATAAACAACCTTTGAATGAAAGGGAACAAAAGAAAGTATGGAAATAAACTACTTTCATTATATAGCATTCAGCAAGAAATTATTTGCGAGAACGTAGATTGTAACCATGAGATTTAGTGGGTTGAGATGTGGTATTAGTATTAAGATACACAGCATTAGTAAGATTAGCTGTTTCTACCATGCTTGTGTTAGTTTTGGCCTTCGTCCGTTTTAGACGATCGCTATGTATAATTTCCAGCGTTTGCAGCCACGGATCTAACACCTCAAACTTATTTCCACTAATATGCTTAGTAATCAGGCGCGGTCCGACAAATTTAGGTGAAAGTTTAGAAGACCTTTCAGGTACTTGAACCATTACTGTATCGCCTGCTTGCAATTCAACAGGAGAAGCTCTTTTATGTTGCTTCTCTGCCATGGCTGTTTTTGATTCTTTTAAATTCCTCTGTACTTCCTGGTGAATATCTGAGAAAACTTTAAGCTGACATTTTCCATAATCATCCACATTATAAACAGGAGGCTGAGGCGAACTTATGAGATCATTCGGGAGTCTCATTTCTACTCCGTAGAGTATATAGTGAGGCGAGTGACCCGTTGACTCACAGTTACTTGAATTTATACTGGCTGCTACATGTGAAAGCCAATCTTCCCAAGTTTCTAACAAACCACCCACCACTGGCCGCAATACTTCTAAAATTTTCTTGTTAGAGCGCTCTACAAGACCATTGCTGGCTGGATGATAGGCTGTAATGAAAGTTTGTTTTATGGTATATTGACTACATATTTCGCTCAGCAATGCATTTCTAAACTCCTTACCATTGTCAGAAAGAATAGTCCTTGGAGTAGAATGAACAAGAAACACTTTACTAATGAGTGCATGAGCAACAGCGCCAGCTGTTTTGTCCTTCAAGGGAGCCAAAACGATGTATCGTGAGAAATGGTCGACACATACGAGAAGATACTTGGACCCTTGACGACTAAATGGAAGTTGCAGTAAATCTATGCCAACGACATCCCAAGGTTGATTGGGTGGCGGATATTGAAAAATCGGTGCTTGTTTAGGCACCGTTCCCTTATTCCGTGCACACTCAATACACTGATCCACATGTGCGTCCACATCCATTTTCATGGTTGGCCAGTAGTATTGATAGCGTGCAGCGCGTAAGGTACGATCTTTCCCCTTATGTCCGGCAACTGCTGTGTTATAAAGTTGATATAGTACTGTCGGTAGATACACCTCGGGTATTACTAACTGTGTTACCGGATTTTTCTTGTTCGGCCAATGACGGCAAAGAACACCATCCGTATTGAGTAAAAACTGAGAAAGAGGTATATGTAGCTCAGGCAATTTAACATCATCACCGGATTCAAGATGATACACAACCTTGCTCCATACATTATGTTGACGTTGAGCTTCAGCGAGAGCCTGCATAGTAAAATTATCAAGCGGTTTAGTGGCTTGATCGACAGCACCAATAGGTATATTTCTTGACAACGCATCAGCCACTTTATTGGCTCGACCTGGCAAGTATTTGAATTCAGGATGGAATTCCTGTATTGTTAAGTACCATCGCACGAGTCTACCGGTAAGGTTGCGACCCTTGAAAAGCTCGGTGACCGCCGCGTGATCAGTATAACACGTGATATGGTAACCTAGGATTATATCACGGAATGTTTTGAGTGCCCATACTACCGCGAGTGTCTCTTGGTGAGTCACGGAGTAGTTAGACTCCGCAGAATTTAGGGTTCTGCTCGCGTAAGCAATAGCACTATTCTTCCCTCGTTCGTCGGTTTGCATTAAAACAGCACCAAGACCTAACGCACTTGCATCCGTGAATAATATAAACGGTTTAGCGTAGTCAGGGAACGCGAGAATAGGTGCGTGGGTCAGAGCAAACTTAAGGTTACAGAAACTTTCTTCTTGACCAGCACCCCAATGAAACGGCACGTCCTTTTTCAAAAGTTTATTTAAGGGCGATGCTATACTGGAAAAACCTTTGACGAATGACCTATAATATCCGCATAATCCTAAGAAGGATCTTACATTGTCTACATTTCGCGGTAGAGGAAAGTTTTGTATGGCCTTTACCTTGTCATCCATAGTGTGTATTCCATCTTCATTAACTAAATGGCCAAGAAAGGTGATGGACTTTTGTAAAAACTCACACTTGGATAATTTCGCTTTGAGACCAGCTTCACGAAATTTTAATAATACTGACTCTAAGTTAGCAAAATGAGATTTAGCATCTCTACTGAAGACAATAATGTCATCAAGGTAGGCGTATATATTATATGGGGTTTTAATTTAATAATGTGTTTCGCCCTATCGGTTGACCCTAGAGGTTCACCGGGTAATGCAATGACGTCACGATAGCGTTGTAATAAATCTATCAATGAACTCCCTAACTCCGGATAATCATTAACCCTTACCAATGAATGAAACGTTGTTGAATGTTTTGTCTCCTCAGTTTGACACGAGTTAACTGAGGCAACACTACTACGTAGACTTAAATCAAGTGGATTTGGATCCACCTGTCTGTCATAAACTAACGCTTTGGTTAAGAGTACTCCTTGTTTTAAAGTTATAGGACCATCAGTAGAATTAACCACAAAAGCAGAGGTGGTGCTTCCCTCTCTTACTGTATTTAAAGTTGGTTCCACAGCTAGTTTGTTTACTAAGCTGGGGCCTTCTAGGCATATATCATTTCCAACCTTGGCATTAAGAACCGATACTGGTATGTGAGCTGCCGCACGACTAGGTATTTTATGAGTCCCTACTACAGTGGCATTAATTTCCTTCCACTCCTCAAAACAATTCGTTTGATGGTTTTCATTGCAAGTTGAAGTAGCCTGGTACGATCCAGATTCTATCCCCTTTTTCTGGGCGTTATGCATCACACTGATTTCCTGTGTGTCGGTAAAACTTTTTCGAGTCCGTATGGTTTGAAGAAATTAAACGTCTGGGTATCTCCATCGCCTTCAAGGTTTTACCCCAAAACTTTACACAATTAAGATCAGGCTGTAATTGGTAATCGGTGGTCTGAGGGGCCATCGGCTACCACGCTACGCGCGTTTTAACTCCGAGTATGATGCAGCGGAGAGCACATTAACTGAAGCGCCGGTGTCGACAGCAAAGATGCCCTTACAGAACCTATTTTGACAGGAAGAACCATAGCATCAGCGAGGTGCAAGCTGCTATTATTGATGAGCGAAGAGCATTAATATCAACCCCGTCGTCGGTTCCTTTTCTGTCCACGATTTCTCGTTACTTCTAACCCGGGTGCCTTGCGGAGGCTCGCTGAGCTTCCCCCGTCGCAGACGACGGACCGGCAACAGGCGGTGGTGAGGGAGTGCGAGGGGTTTTGTTACCTCCAGTACCAATATTAGGGTTAGTTGTCATGCTGGTGGGTGTTGGGTTAGTACAGGTAAATAAATTAGTATCTGCGGGAAGGCGTGGATATGGTGTTCCACTTCTAAGAGTGTGTATATTATCACTAAATTCAGTCCCAGCAGACACATCTGCTTCCTCAAAACTATCACCTTCAGCAGTGCAAATATGATCAAATTCTTTCACTAACTTCGTTAAATTGTCTTTCGACATCGATTTTACTAATAAGTAATTAATTAAAAGTGATTAAAAAAAATTAAATTCACTACTTACTTAATTAGAAGTGATATAGTAACGGTAGTGTAACGTTGTTTAAATAATTTCTCAGAGTTCACGATGCTTCACGTTGCTTTATTTATAATAATAATAATAAGAGAATGAACAACACTTAAATTTGATTATTAGTAATAAAATGAGACCGTTAATTAATCAAGAAGAAATGAGAGGATGGTGAAAAGTATACACATATAAATATACACCAAATAATCCACTAGACTCAATATACTGCTATTTTTTTTTTCCAGCAAAATATATATGAGCAACAATAATAATAAATCACTGCTTTAACCACTTAAGTGTATGCAAGTGTTATTGTTTTAATAATGTGTAATGGTAGTATTTTAGCTAAATGCATGTGTATCTCACCTAAATAATTAATATGCGACGGTAAATTGATTGAAGTCGCCGCGTCCTTTCAGGCCAGGAAACTTGTCTTCCTCGCCCTCTCGTGTCCCTCGGTTGGTCAGCTGTTGTAGTTGGGTGGGGGTAAGGCCACACCCTTCGTTGAGTTAGCCGGGGTGAAAGGTTACCTCGTCTTCTTCTTCTTCTTGTGTCCCGCGGGAAGTAAAGCGGGGAAGTGGGGGTGAGTCTGTTGTTGTCACCCAGTAGAAATCTTCCTCGTCCTCTTCTTCAGCCACCAACAGATTCACCGTTGTCTTGACATGGGGGAAACGCTAGCTTCCTCACAGAGTTATGAGGTGCTAGTAGGTGTGAGAATACTTGAGGGTAGTGGCGAGCGGTGTCAAAGTTCAGCGGGATGTCTGACGAAGCGCTGACCTGGTCATAAACATCTCGTCGACGCTTCTTTCCACTACCATCTCACTCCTTCGTTTCTCTGTAGAGATCGTTCAATCCGTTTCCCAAAAATGTTCGTGTTATGAGTGCAACTGGTATTTCGTATCTCAAACGCTGTTCACCATAATGTTACCCGGTGTGGTAACGAGTGTTATGTGAGATAGTGTGGCCCGAGCGGTTTAGCCAAATACGTGTACTTTATACAGTTTTATTTACAGTATAAGATAATCAGTACACTGGTACATAGAATAAATCTCACTGCTTGTATTTGTATTTTAAGCAAGCAGGGTTATGCACATAGATTAAAGTATATCACAAGAGTCACTGTGGCACTATATCTCCACACTTGGGTATAAGGTGAGATTTGTGCAATATATATAACTTCAGCGACAGTTTGTAGGGCACTCGTAATAACACAAAAATGTCAGTAATAACGTTCAAGTCCGGACCTCGGATGTACGGTGAGAGTAGAGCACTCCGAGGTCCGTGACTTGTAGGTGTAGCTGCGCGGGTAGGTCTGCGAGCCGGGCAAGCTGGGTGCAGTGCAAGCAGGCAGCAGCGACGCCTGTCAAATGCTAACATCGACCTCCTTTCTTGCTGAGTCTGCAGCATCTCTCTGACCGGATGGCGGCCAGACACCACGAGACTGCTTCCCGAACGTTCGGCCTCCTCACGACACATGACATTCGAGAACCTACTACATATATACCTCAACAATTATAATAACATTAATTGCATAATACATGAGATATATAGGAATAAAAATATAAGTAATACTACCTGCCTAACATGGGGTACACTCCATCTGTAAATCCAGCTTGTTCATCGTCTATCATATCATTTGTGTTCAAGTGATCTTCTATGCTTTGTCTGAGCATGGCCATTGTGAGCTTAAAGGAGATATTGGTCTGATTTCGTTGACTTTTGGTTTGGCTTTCTTGGTTGTCATAATTGTGTTTGATGTTCTACAACTTTGGGATGATCTTTGTTCTTGTAAAGTGTTTCTCATACATCTGCACAGTGTTTCCAGTGTTGTGTTGTCCTTGGCTAATGTTTTGTACATTTCTGGCTTCAACTCATCTGATCCTGTTGCTTTTTTGGCTTCTTCAGACACTTTATTATCTTTTCTTCACTTATTATTTCTCCTACTTACGTTATGCCACTTGTCACTTTGTCGGCCATCTCCGTGTGTTTTTTTCCACATATTTCTACTTGTTCTTCTATTCTTGGTCTTTCATTTCTTTTTTCCATTTCCAAACTTAATTATTTGTTGATATCTTCTTTTGGTTTTTCATACTCTTCTTTGTAAACTTTCTTTCCTGCTTCATTGCACTTTTCTGCAATGTTATTTTCATGCTTTCTGTAGATTTTCCTCCAGTATTGTATTATCTCTTCCTTCTTTTTCTCTTTCTCTATTTGTTTGGCATCGTGTGTGTATAGTTTTAATTGTTGTGTTACTGTCTCCTGTTCTCCCTTTAGCTCTAATATGATCCCACATCTTGCTTCCATTGTCTTGCTTGTTTCTAATTTTCCTGATACCATACCATAGTTTATTACGCTTCTTTGTTCCTTTCTACTCCAAGTGTACTATACTCCACATCTTTGGTCTTCATTTAACAATATCATTCTGTATTTCTCCATCCAATTCAAAGTCATTCTGCCATTCTTGCTTTATTGAACCTCCTTTTTTGTCTTCTTTCTCTCATACTCTATCACTTGTATTTCTTTAATGATATTTGTCTCTAACTTTCTTCTGTGTCTCAGTCAAACATAAGATTGTATCATCTTCTAATAAGTCTACAATTTCTCCATATTTTTCCTTTGTTAATCCTTGTATATTGATTACCTTAATTCTTATGGTTATATAATGTTTATTCTGTCAATATTGGTTTTCTTCCCTGCCACTGTCCAGTTGCACTATTTTTCCCTATTTTTATAATCTATTTTCTTCCTTGCTGCCTTTTCATCTGAAGTTCTTCTCTTTGTTTCATATTTTCTTCTCTTTCCTTCATTGTTAGATCTGGCACAATTGCTATTTTCTTTATCCATGTTTGTATGGCCTCTTTCAGAACTTTTGCTCTCTTAATCACTTCCCACTTGACACCAACATTATTCAACTTTACTTTAATTGGTCTGATCTTGTCTGGTGTTTGACGTCCCAGTCTATCTATCAGAAAAAAATAGTTTTGTCCATAATAATGTTTCAAGAAACAAATTTTTACTGCCCTTACATCAATCACACAGAATGTTCACCATTTTGTTGCATGTTGCACTATTATCTTGCCTTTAAGTCCATCTTATGCATCTGGATACGAAGATGCAATGCAGCTACAACTAATATATGTGGCAAAAAAAAAAGGGGAACTTTTGTAGTGCGAGGGTTTTGTTGGCAGTCACGACACGTGACGCCTCACCCCAAGGATTATATAGAGCACAGGTTGTACAGCCTCGACACAACACCCAAGGACATCTGTTGCACACTAATGCGGGAATGTCCAGCCAGCTTACATTCTACTAACCACTAACCATGTCATAGTCTCTAGCACCTGTAGGCCTCTGATGCCCTGTAGAAGTTATTGAAAGCCGTGATGTTGATGGTTGGCTCTCGCCCATTAGTGATTGGTGCAGTATTTTGTAGGTGACACCTGTGGAGGTTCATGCCGCAGCCTGAAGTCTCCGATGCACTCGCAGTCAAACACAGGGTTGAATAGTAGCAAAAAATGGCCAGGTTCTGGTGAGATTCTAACTCAGGTAATCGAGTTCTCCAACTCAGTGCTCTGATCACTCGGCCACCGTGCTCCCCAAACTACTATCTATTATGTTTTAACAATCATCCAATTAGTGCAACATTAATTATTACCATTATCTGAGTACAGTAAAAACAATTAGTGCAACATTAATTATTCCCATTATCTGAGTACAGTTACAGTATTAACAATTTGTGCAACATTAATTATTCCCATTATCTGAGTACAATAAATTTTGTTAACTGAGTCAAAACTTCAACGCCAGCCATGAACAGGTTACAAACGATGCATGTTTGAATAGTCCCAAACTTTGGGTTGTGTTTGCAAACACTAAAATTAAGGTGTTTTCTCAGGTTTTAGAATGCATAGCCTGGTGTGCACATGTAGTGTAAATAAGATAATAGTAAAATATCACTTTACTGTCACATCATTATAAGATTGACACATTAGCCCTTACATAAGCCTGCTTGTTTGCAGCAATGTCTCCAACTCTGTGTCATCCATGCAAGGTTACCATCCTGTCATACGCACTGGCACCCGTCATTGTACTTGTAACGTGGCAGTCCTCGTGGTAAATGTTTTAAAGAGCTGGATCTGTATTGCATCCTGGGGTGCCTGTTACATGTCACCTTATTGAATATTGGAACATTTTCACTGACTGGCATTACACCTGAAGATATATCCAGTTTGGTTTAGGTGAAATGGAAAGTTGTGTTTCTTGTTCCATGTTTAGTTAGTTCCTGGTTGTTGGAGGACAAAGCTGGTCTTGTAGATGAGAAATGATAAGAGAGCCAAACCCTATCCAGTGTAGCGTGGGTGGGGCAGGAAGCAGGGTGTTGACCCTACAGGCAGAGACAGAGTGTTAAGGCAGTGCATGGCTCTCTGTGTCTTGACTGTCATCTTTGTTGCAGATGCCGAGGTCAGAGTCCAAGCCGGGTGCTCCGCTCGGCACCAACCAGACCTGCTTCGGCTTCCCGGAGGATTCCTGCAGGACCAGCCGTGGTGTGTGCTGCCCGGAATGGTGCTGCAGTGAAGGCCGTAAGGCTGGGCAGCTCAGACAGCTCTGTCCACAGAGGAGAGAGAAAGTTGAAGTGCAAGCAGTGTTCCCAAACTTTTAAATTTAAGTCTAACTTTACCAAACACATCCTGACACACCATAGTGTTAAAAATTATAAATGTAAACAATGTGGGAAAATATTTATTAATAAGATTTCCCTCATCCAACACAGCGGTGTTAAACATTATGTCTGTAAACAATGTGGGAAAGCATTTACCCAAAAGTTGAGCTTTAACAAACACATCCTGACACGCTGTGTTAATTTTAAATGTAAACAATGTGGGAGAACATTTATAAATCATTCTGCCCTCACCCGACACACCCTGACACATAGTGATGTTAAAATTTATAAATGTATACAATGTAGGAAAAGATTTACATACAAGTTTTCCCTCACCCGACACACCCTGACACACGGAGGTATTAAAAATTATAGATGTAAATTATGTAGGAAAAGATTTACATATAAGTTTAACCTCGTCCGACATACCCGGACACACTGTGGTGTTAAAAATTATGCATGTGAACAATGTGGGAAAACATTTAGCAAAAAATCTTACCTCAACAAACATACCCTGATTCACAGTGGTGTTGAAAATTATAAATGTGAAGAGTGTGGGGAAAAATTTGCTTTAAAGTCTCATCTCACCCAACACACCCTGAAACACAGTGGTGTTAAAGATTATGAGTGTCGACCGTGCAAAGTGGTGTTGAAAAATTTAAATGTGAGCAGTGTGGGGGACAGTGGTGTTAAAAATTATAAATGTGAACAGTGTGGGGAAAAATTTGCTTTAAAGTCTCACCTCACTCAACACACCCTGACACACAGTGGTGTTAAAGATTATGAGTGTCGACCGTGCAAAGTGGTGTTGAACATTTTAAATGTGAACAGTGTGGGGGACAGTGGTGTTAAAAATTATAAATGTGAACAATGTGGGGAAATTTTTGCTTTAAAGTCTCACCTCACTCAACACACCCTGACACACAGTGGTGTTAAAGATTATGAGTGTCGACAGTGTGGGAAAATATTTACCCATGAGTCTTACCTCACCACACACACCCTGACACACATTCGTATTAAGAATTATAAATGTAGACAATGTGGGAAAAGGTTTACCCAAAAGTCTTCCCTCACCAAACACACCCAGACACACAGTGGTGTTATAGATTATGAGAGTCAACAGCGTAGGAAAATATTTTCCCCTAAGACTTACCTCATCAAACACACTCAGACACACAGTGATGTTAAAAACTATGAATGCCAACAATGTTGGAAAAAATTTGCCCAAAAGTCTCACCTCAAATTACACACTCTAATACATGGTGATAAAAATTATGAATGTCGACAGTGTGGGAAAACATTTACCAATAAGTATTACCTTAACTCACACTCCCAGAGACACAGTGGTGTTAAAAATTATGACTGTAAACAGTGTTGGAAAAGATTTACCCATAAGTCTTACCTCAAACAACACAATCTGATACACTTTGGTGTTAAACCTCATCAATGTCAACAGTGTGGCAAAAGATTTACCCAAAAGTCTTCCCTCAACACACACATCTTTGCTCATAATGGTGTTAGAAATCATAAATGTGAACAGTGTGGGAAAAAATATATTTTAAAGTCTCAACTCACAATACACATTCTGACACACAGTGGTGTTAAAAATTATAAATGTGATGATTGTGGAAAAAGATTTTCTTCTATTCAAAATTTGCATGTACACAATTTGAGACACACTGACTTGAGGGAGTTCGAGTGTGATGTTTGTGGGAAGTGTTTCAAGACAAAAGGTGATATTCGCGGCCACATGCGGATCCATTTTTGAGGTGGTGTGTTGTTTGGACAAGTATGGTGGCAGTTATGCCTGTAGGAGTGGATGGTGATGGCGGTGGGTAGTGTGTTATATTGTGGTGGCAACTGTGCCCTTCTGTTCTGTAAGGAAGTAATGGCCCCAGCAGTGATTTTGTTGGTAGTGCTGGTGTGAACTTCAATAAATGTATCCGTATGGTAAACTTTTGTTTGTGTATATCTTTACTGTGTGTCTGTGTCACTATGGTCTGCAGGATCACCTGCAAAAAGTTTTGTAAATGATTGTAATTGTAATGTGGGGGGGGGAAATGTGCCAGGCAACAAAGGCCATATGGCACATTTATTTCACTTTTAAGAGAGAGAGAGAGAGAGATGAGGCACTTCGCAGGCAAAACGTGCTTCCCCAAGCCTGGTAGATCATCAACACTGCTTGACATAATCAGGGACAAACTTTTGTCTGAAAACATTTGAAGATAAAGTGAAAGCCATTTTATTAGTAGTGGATGAAAAAAAGGCAGTTCGAACAACATCAGTCGCTGTCTGTTCTTCCAGTGTGCCAGGGATCTCACTTCACTATTCAATCACTGCCTTCAGACCACCACGTGGCCAAAGTGCTGCAAAATAAGTAATGTGTTGCCAGTCCATAAGGAGGATGGAAAATGTGAAACAAAAAATTACCACGTATGTCCCTGCTGCTGGTGCTTAGCCAAGTGATGGAGATTGTGGTGGCCTCCAGAGTCATGGAGAACTTCCAGGGGCACCAGAATGGCCGGATGGCTCGGTGGTACAGTGCTCAGCCAAGTGATGGAGTGCTATACATGTATAGACAATTTTTAGTGACCAGTGGCATGTTTTGTTGACAAAATTGACAAAAAAAAGAAAAAATGATTTCCGTTCCAATTTTCTAATGTAGATGTAGCTAGTATGCAGTTTATTCTGTTTGAATTTCTTTTAAAAAATTATGAATTAACAGCAGGCTTAAAATCTTTAATTCTGCACTCTATGAATAGGTGGGATATAAAAGGGCATACTTAAAATTACCATTAGTTGGTTAGTTCCCAGAAAATAAAATCACAGTAACAAGAACATTGTGCTCCAACATGGCGGCATGACTGTCCCACACAAAACGGTGACATGGCATCATGGACATCTTAGCCCAAATCAAATACTGCATATGCAACACCTTTAGGAAGAGAGAATTCATGACGGCTCTCTTTGTTGACTTAGAGGGAGCCTTTGACTGCACTGCACACTATGGAATCCTTTATAAGTTTGCCAAGTTGGGGCTTACTGGTTCTCCCCGGGCCTGGATAAAATCCTATCTGACTGACAGAACTTACCGAGCATCTCCATCAACCCAGCTAAGAGCTCCCTAGTGTGCTTTACTCAAAGACCTATCCACTCAACCCCTACAGTAACCTTGTGTGGTGCACCAGTCCCATACTCACGGACACACACCTTCCTGGGTTTGAGACTTGAAGGACCCGCCCTCACTTGGGTCACACATATACATAGAATATCTAAGATCATCCTGCAATAAACACCTTGACATCATGAAAAGAATCACAGGAGTCCGCTGGGGAGCTAACCGAGATCTACTGCTCTGATACTACCACGTCACCATATGTTCCAAATTAAGTTACAGCTGCAGCATTTAAGGTTCAGCTGCTCCTACCTTATCCAAACTAGAAGTGATATAGAATGCAGCCTTCAGAATTACCATGGGAGCCATGAAGTCTTCTCCAATCACAGCCCTTCAGGCAAAGAGTGGTGTACTTCCCCTTTATCATCGCAGGAGAGAAATCTTGTTCCATCACTATCAGCGGTCCAAGTTCCTAACACCATCCCATCCCCTCACTACTCTCCATGCTAACTCATGACCCACCTGACCCAATCTGGCTTCCTGGAGCTAGACAACCCCTTCTAGTCAGAGCACTACAGGTCCATTCAATACTCATCACACCACCGCTGCCTCAGCCCATCAATCCTGTCCCCCCTGGAAAGAGTTAACTCACATGGTTGCCCTGCATATCCCAGATCCTCCCCCCCCCTCCCCCCCCCTCCCCCCCCCAAGCCTTCTGCAGGCATCCAAAATCAGGGACGCAATAAGATGCAGCACTGAAGCATTCAAAAGAAGGCTCGATAAATTCCTGAAAGATGTACCATACGAGCCTCCCATTCCACACAGCCCAAGTCCGCCGGGTGCAGCATCAAAATGCATAGTCGACCAACTGCAGTATATGAAGGCTGAAAAAATGTGTGGAGGCGGCGGACTAGCAAGTTGGCCGTGGTGATTCTACCAGAACTTCAATCAAAGTAAATCAAAGTACACTATTCCGGCAATTGGATCAGACACATTACCTTCACCACCTAAGGGTCTACGACTCTACACAGATGGCTCTCGCTGCCCCATCACTCCTTCCACAGCTGCAGCCATCTACGACCCAAGCACCAGCATCTGCAAGACGTGATAACTACCGAGACAGACATTACCACAGTAAAAATGTTTGCCATTCATCAAGCCCTGATATATCTCGACACCATATACACCAGTAGCAAAGCCGTTATATACACTGACTCCAAATCATCCCTCTACCTCCTCCTCTCCCGCCACCCTACATCCTCCACAGCCTTAGTGCACACCCTTCAAAAAAAGTTACTTTTCTTCCAATCACTGGGATGGGGGATCCTTCTTCTTGGGACCTCTTACGCTTTTGATCGCTTCATAGGTCCTCTTCTTTCCGTATCCACTATCCAGACCGTGCCTTCCCATTCAAACATCCGCGATTCCGCGGCAACGAGATTGTAGATGCTGCCGCAAGATGGCACTCTCAGAGGTAAACATCATCCCCTCCGGTCATTTAAATCCACAAACAAACGCTTATCTCCACTGTCTGTCGCACTGTCTGGGATAATTCCCTTGCCAATTACCTTCGCGTCACTTCCATGGGCCCCTACCGCCAAGACTCCGCCCTGCAGCCTTGGATGCGGAAAACATCCCGACTGTTATTAGATGTTGCTGACACCCGCCTCCGCCTAGACCACAGCCGCCACACAAGACGCAGCTCACCCACGCCGGCTGCGTCTGTCCCTTTACTGTCCCTGATGCCAAACAGTCCCTGAGACTATTGAACATTTCCTGCTGCACTGTCCATGCTTCTACTCGCATCGTGCAGTACTATACAGTCAACTCCAAGCCCTGAACGTCACAGGTAAGCATGACTAGGTAAATATTCGACCTGCCCACCCTGCTCGCGGCGGCAAACATAAGGCTTCTTCTATTTGTTCTCAATAATCTACTCCGGATTCTGCTCTGAATCCGAATCTGTTTTGGATTAATTGGGTGCAAATAGAACAGCAGAATCTGTTTTGGATTCGCTGGAGGGTAGACGTGCCGCTCTCTCTCCTCCCCTTACTGTACTTCTGCTTATCATCATTGGTGTTGTGTCTCGTCATGCCACCCAAGTCTTTAAAAAACTTTGGTCCTGCTGGCCACTCGTCGAGAACTCCAAAGCAAGATGGTGCAATCACGAGAACAAAAGGACTGGTTGGTACTCTGTCCCAGAAAGGAGGGAACCCCCGATCAGCTGATCATGGCGGAACGCTGGTATCAACTCGTACTGATGGTCTATCTCAGTGATTCCCAACCTTTACACCTTGGAGGAACCCCTGTAATAATTGTTCATATTCCAAGGAACCCCGATATGTAGTATATGTATGTATATTATTTTTTAAAGAAAAGTTCTTGAGCAATATAATTCATATGAAATCTACAATTACATCACATGAGAGTTCACACTAATAAGTCAATAATCATGCATAATGTTATGATTTACCTTCAGTGTGATACTTGGGCTTGTTTCTCTTTGCGTATCTGTGAAATTCTTGGCCGAATTTTTGACAGACACACACGCAGTTCTTCCTCGACAGACAGAAGACGATTTCTTGATTTGCTTTTAATGACGGTCAGGCATGAGAAAGCTTGTTCACAGAGGTAAGAAGTCGAAAACTGGAGTAAAACATCCAATGCTTTTACTGAGATGACAGGGTACTCTTGCTTTGCTGAAATCCAAAACTTGTCAAGTGATACTTCATTAAATTTCATTTTCAAGGTTCGATCGCACTGTAGTTCACTCAGTTCTTCCTCTTCTTGCAGACTAAGTAGGTTTTCTGTACTTGGTGAGAACTCAGTGAAGGGGTTTCTCACCCAGTCATACGTTTCTGATGACAATGAGGGAAAGTACTTATGAAGTTTTTCTGACAGTGATCCCAAATGACTTGTAATTAATGGAATTACATTTTCATATTCATTCTGAGTTTGAACTTTAAGTAGGAGTGGAAACATTTCGACGCTTCCTCTTGAAAGGTGCTTTTTCCAAACAGCAAGTTTATTCTTAAATGCAAGAAGTTTGTCTGTGGAAGTCAGAATGTTTTCCTTCGCACCCTGCATGCTGGTGTTCAAGTTATTTAAATGCTGATAAATATCTGCTAAATATGCTAGTTTTATTTGCCAGTTTGTAGATTCAAGACATTCACAGAAACTGGCTTTATTATTCTCTTTGAAGAAAAGCAGCAGTTCCTGTCGCAGCTCGAATATCCTTGTCAAAACTTTACCTCTCGAAAGCCATCGAGCCTCTGTGTGCTGGAGAAGCGTCATGTGATCTTTCTGCATGTTTTCACACAACCTTGCAAACATGCGAGACTTCAGAGGGCGCTGCTTTATAAAGTTGACCATGTTCACAGTTATATCAAGGACGTGTTTTAAATCATCCCCAATAGTTTTTGAAACCAGAACTTCTCGGTGGAGAAAGCAGTGAGTTGTTATGACTTCAGGTTTTTTTTCTTTCACGCGTGATACAAAGCCTTGTACTGAGCCAATCATTGAGGGAGCACCATCAGTGCAGATTCCAATGCATCGGTTCCATGACAAACCACAAGATTCCAGGTAAGAAGACAAGATATTGAAAATGTCGTGGCCTTTGGTAGTTTCTGGCAGTTCTTTACAGCAAAAATAATTTTCCATTATTTCACCTTCATTTTCAAATCGTACAAATGCCAGCAGCTGAGCTTTACCAGTTATATCAGTAGACTCATCTACTTGGAGAGCAAAGTTGGTATTTTGCAGTATTTCAGACAAAATACCAGAAATATTGTTGGACAGGTCATCTACACGCCTACTAATTGTATTATCAGAAACAGGAACCTTGCTTAATTCACTTTCAGCTTCTTCACCTAGCATTGTTCTCACAATTATTTTGCAAGCAGGCATTATTAGGCTTTCTGCAATAGTATGACTTTTCATTTTCTTGGCAATTAGCTCAGCCACTAAATAGCTTGCTTCTTGGGCCTTATCACTGCTGGTTACCTTCTTTACAAAAACTTGTCTTTGTTTCTGCTGTGAATCCAAGAGTCTTCGAAAATAATCCACGGTTTTACTTGACAAGTGGCTGTGATTAGTAGTGAAATGTCGCTTTAACTTGGCTGGGGCCATAGCTGTGTTGGCGAGCTTTTTCCCACAAACAATGCACAAAGGAAGTGGGCAGTTTTCTTATCCAGTCCATGTAAAGCCAATGGCCAGATAACTGTCATTGTAAAGGCGTTTTTTTTTAACATCACTCACTTTTCCTTTGCTCGTACTTTGCTGTGGTATTTGTGATTCTTCGTCACTGTCCTCCTCTCCACTGACATGCTTTCTTTTAAAATATTTGAACATGCTTCAGTCTTTAAAATCCGTAGCAAACAAATATTAACTGGTGAGATTAATTAAAACAGCGTTTCACTCGGTTGCGCTGCTCAAAACTGACTGAAGGAAGATGTGTGAACGGCTGGGCTGGGGCTCGTGACACGTATGATACTCGTACGGGGTTGCGTCACCCTCCTACCCAGGAATGAAGGGCGTATCCCGCACCGGCAATAAAACAAATTTTTTGTTTATTCTATGCATAGTATTTGCTATGCATATGTATAGTATGCATAGCATAGCAATAGTATATAGTATATACATTGTACTAACTGACACCTACGAGTATGTTGGTGTCTGGACAGTGTTTGTGACAACGTGTCGTTGAGTAGGAATTATGAATTAAGATCACTGTCATTTTGTAATAGCGCATAATTATTTTACGGTTTCTTGCGGAACCCCTGGTGATGGTCTGCGGAACCCCGGTTGGGAATCACTGGTCTATCTGGTGGGTCTGTTATCTCTTGTGGTAGCTGTGAGGTTGCTGTTGGTCAAGATGGTATTGGATGTGACAAGTGTGATGATTGGTTTCATCCTAGTCCACTGTGTATGGGGGTATCTGATCGTGTGATTGATGTCATTCGTGAGGCAGGAGGTGCTGGGATTGAATATGTTTGTATTCAGTGTAGTGCTCGTCCTACGGTTGCAGGAGCTAGTATGGATTCCCCAAGTGACCCAGCTATAGCTCAAGTCATTGTAAAGGTGAGATCCTTGTGCTCAGCTATTGCCAAACTAACAGAAAGAGTGGACTCTGGCCTCGCATTCGTCTTCTGCCTCTTCGATTCAGGCTACCTCTGGGGATGAGTTGAGAATGTCTATTCGGGAGGAAATAGTGGAGATGGACGAGAGAAGAAAAAGGAAAGAATCAGTCATATTCAGGGGTGTTAAGGTCGAGTCTAATGAAGATGCAAGGACTAGCATTGTAAACATCACTCGCTTTCTTCTCAATACCACTCCACCTATGTCTGATTTATTTTGTATTGATAGAAACAAAGGTCTTTACAGTGTTAAAATTAATGAGGATGACACGTAGGAAATTAGTAATGGAAGCAAAAAATCTTAGAAACAACCACGAGTTCAATGGCATTTATATAAATAGGGACTTAACATACTAACAAAGGAAAGAACTGTATGAGAGGCGACAAAGGAACAGGCTAGCTGGTGCCTCAGCTCAGCTTTCAGAAGCTTTCAGAAGATCTTCCTGGAAGAGGCATTACGCCTGTGACTCCAGTTCAAAAGCCCCACTATTATCAGCTGTGTGGCCGTGTGTGGTGGTGGTCACAATTGGTGCTTTATAGTCATACTTTTGCTCTTGATCTTTCCAGTATTTATCCAATTTCTTTTCAAATACACGCACGTTGGCCCTATTCACCACCCACTCTGGAAGACTGTTCCAACAGTTCACTCTTATATCAAGTCTTGAATAGTTCTTGAATATCTTTCTGGTGTTCCCCCTGGTGCTATCATCTTCTCTCATCAGAGCTATTATATGTGGTGTATGATTCATATCCTTTAATATAGAACTTAATTCTAAAAACTTGTCTTTACTGAACACATCAACATTACTAAACATAATGAGCAACTTATCTACACTATGTACATCATGGTGAATAGGTCTTACACTCCACCTTGAGCACCCTCGGTGCCCCTTGCCCTCACCACCCTGCGTCTCCACGGAGGCCCCACCACACGGTGCCTGCCCTGTCCGGACTCTGTTAAGTTTTTTGCCTCCTTCCACAGTTCTGCTTCCTCCTCTCTTTGTTTTCTTGTAAGGTCGTGGGCCACCCTTACATGCTTCATATTACTGTCCTGTAGTTTTCTAATATTCTTGAATAGTGTTTCCTTAGTGCCTCTATCAGCAAACACCACCAACATTGGTCTTATTTTGTCAGGTTTTTGGATGCCAAGCCTTTTTGTATGTGCAATACTAGCAGTGTCACCTGGAACAGTGCATGTCTGTAATAACTTGAGTGCAACACTCCTATCATAGTCAATTTTCACTCTCACCTCATTTGATTGTGATTCCGGTGCTCCATGCACAATAATATTATTTTCCTTAGCCTTTCTATCGTTCATTTCCTTAATGAGATCCAGACTTGCTCCAGTTGCTCTTATGGGCACCTGTGCCTCCTCACTTCCTCCTGCCTTGTGCTGTGTTACAATTATGTCTTTAAACTTGCCGTCCATCTCAGCTGATTTGGCTTCCATTACACCAAGCCTCTCCTCTACACTTACTCTTGCCTCACTGTTGGTTGGTCAACCCTCTGTAGGCCCTCTACTGACTAGGGTAGGGGCAATGACTAGTGACACTAAAGCTATGGCTGACTTATTTGTTAAGGCTTTTGCCTCAGTGTATCAAAGTCAACACCTGTCAAACCCAGCTGAACATCAGTCCTGTGATAGCTCTATCTCTAATATTGAATTTGATCAGTCTACAGTTAAGCATTACCTCAAGTCTCTCGATATCTTCTCTAGCATGGGACCGGACGACATTCATCCTCACTTACTCCAGTCTTGTGCCGATCAACTTGCTTATCCTTTATGTGTCATCTTTAAATCCTCTTTAACATCAGGACATCTGCCTGATTTATGGAAAGTTTCTAATGTTGTTCCCATTTTTAAAAAGGGCTCCAGAATAATTCCTCTTAACTATAGACCAATTAGCTCTGTTTGTGTTAAAACTTTAGAAAGAATAGTGACTCATCAGCTTTATCAATACCTTGAAGATAATGGAATTATTTCTGACTCTCAGTTTGGTTTTAGACCCCATCATTCAACAGAAGACCAACTGATATTGGCATACCATGACATCACTTCTTGGATAGATAGTGGTTATACAGGTGATGTGGTATTTTTCGACTTCAGCAAGGCTTTTGATGTTATCCACCATGATACTCTGATTTGTAAACTTTATGCTCTTGGGATTTCTGGATCTCTACTTGGTTGGTTACAAGCTTTTCTCAAAAACAGGCAAATGAGGGTTATAGTGTCTGGCTCTGAGAGCTATGCTTGTCCTGTTCTAAGTGGTGTACCCCAAGGCTCAGTGTTGGGTCCTACTCTTTTTCTAATTTATATTAATCATGTGGTGCATGATTTATCTTGTGGTTACAAAATATTTGCTGACGATTTAAAGCTGTACTTACATGTTAACCATCGTCATACTTTCTCAGCATTTTGTGATATTGCCCGACTTCAGCGTAACATAAATTTGATTAGTAGCAGGTCCGAATCTTGGGGACTCAAATTTAACACTGACAAATGTGCTGTTCTCCGTTTCCAACACTCCTATGTGGACTGGACTCTGCTTGGACCATACTCCTCTTACTATATCAACAATATTCCACTCAAGTTTGTACAGTCTTATGTTGATCTTGGTATTATGGTTGATCTCTCCTTGAGATTTCACCAACACATATATAACATTACTAATAAAGCAGGTGGCTTAGTGACTAATCTGTTGAAGTCCACTGTTAATAGATCACCCAGATTTATGAAAGCTCTTTATATTTCTCACATCAGACCTTTTCTTGATTATGCTTCTTGTGTGTGGTTCTCTGGTTATGTTGAAGACCTCAAACTTCTAGAGTCGGTTCAAAGGAGATGGACCAAGAATATTTCTGGCTTGGAAACTTATTCCTATTCAGACCAATTAAGACACCTTGATTTATATTCTGTTCAGGGACGTCTATTAAGGGCTGACCTAATCAAGTACTGGAAAATATTTCATGGTCTATTGGCTATTAATCTGTCTGATATTTTTAATCTGGCTCCAGTAGTTGGTACCAGAGGTCACTATTTTAAGATATTCCTTCCTCATAGCCATTTGGATTGTAAAAAGAGATTCTTTAGTGTAAGATGTATCTCAATCTGGAATTCCTTGCCAGCTGACACTGTTGCAGCTGCCAGGCTATCTTCTTTTAAAAGGCTGTTACATAATGCCATGGGCAATACTTTATATGATTATGTTGAGTACATAACTTCCAGTTCTATTCGTCTTATTGTATATTTAGATGTTTATATAATCTGTTGAACTGGCGTACCTGTGGTTCTGAGCCCCCCTTTATTGGAGTAGTGTGTGTATGCTAGCTGGTCTAGTTTTGTCTGAGGGGAGCCAACTCGGTAAGAATACCAGGTAAGACATGGGGTCTTGGAGAGGGGTATTCTTACCTGGTATTCTTACCTGGTCAACCTAATCTAACCTAACCTGGGCGAAATGACTCCACAGTGTGGGCGAAGTGACTCCATTGTGTGGGCAAAATGACTCCATAGTGTGGTGAATTGGTAATGTGGGTGAAATGACAGGATACCACCTGGTTTACTCACCTGGTTGGCTAGCCCAAATTACAGTCATGGTTCATTATCAGTGATGTAGATGGGTAGCCCACAATTGCTGGCATGCCAGCTCATCAGATTAACATAAAACATGGGGAATTGCAGAGAATAATGGGCAGAATTGCGTGCCA